>QEPC01008027.1:945621-967870 GCA_003113815.1 Sphenodon punctatus | reverse complement strand
GGGGGGGGGGCGACAGTGGGAGCAATAGAGGTCAGGAGGCAGGGGGGGGGATTGGGTCAAGGGGTCCTGTACCCTGAAGTTGTACCCTATCAACTGTACCCTGAAGTTGATGTTGGTAAGAACCTGAGAGTTGCTGTGGAACATCCCCCTCACTCTCCTGATACTGGGGATTCTAGGAACCATCTTCAAGAAGGAGACTGACTGAGCAGCAAGGGGGCAGGGCAATTCCAGTCTATATTTTTGATATCATGGAATGTGGCAGAATTGGCTAGCAAGGTGTGCGACGCTGATTTTATTAACCTATTAGAGAAAGGCGATATTATCCTGCTTCAAAAAACTTGGGCTAGAGAACCATTTTGTATACAAGGGTATGAATGCTTTAACAAGATGCAGGTAGAGACGGCATTAAAGGCTGCCCTAGGGCAGGATTACTTACATGTATTAAGATTAGATCTGGATGGGTGGAGACTAGGCAGGTCCAACAGACAATAGAGGAGTGCTTAACACTTGAACTTAGTTTTTCACAAACTATAAGGTATCTGGTGATTAATACTCCCTCCCCCCTTTTAGGCGTAGATGTAACGGCAACCATGTGGGATAGATTTGAGTCCTGTGTGGAGACCCTAAGGGGGTCCTTGGCAAATCTCCTCATTGCTGGAGATTTCAATGCCAGGATGGGTGGCCTTAAGTGGCAGGATGAGGACTTTGACATGATCAATGAGTTTTATGGCATTAATGCCCTGATTCTGGAAGACCTAAAATTTAATTTTGCTGGGACGAGATTGCAACTCTTTCTGCAAACTAGTAATCTCAGAATCATTAATGGGTCCTTTCCTAGTTTCTCATCAATAGCTCCAACATTTTATTTGAGATTAGGATCTAGTATGATTGATTAGGTGGTAACTGATCCAGACCTATGGAATGTGGTTTTGGATTTCCACATAGAGTGCCCTCCAGAGAGTGATCACTGTTTATTGATGGTCCAATTTAGGTTTGATCAGGTAGACCATGAGATAGTGAGTTGCCACACTTCTGATCTTCATTTGGTAGGAGATAGAGTGACCCCAATCACAATTAATAGGAAACTGAAGTGGGATGGTCTCCTTATGGCAAATCTTGATGAACTACTTTCAGGACAGGACTTCAAGATTTTGAGGGATTCTATAGTAATGGCTAAGACAGTCCAGGAAGTTATTCATCATTGCCAACTATTATTTGATCAATTGATTCCCCACCTGTTCAAGTCTTGCCAGATTTTTCCATCTTGCCCAAATTGTCAGAGGGGGGGCGTTTTGGTTTGATAAGCATTATGTGGCATACTAAAAGATCCTCAACAAAAAAGCTAGGGAGGCTAGGGAAGGAGTTCTAAACTTGTTTCAGATCCTGAGGAGGGACTATAAAAAATTAATCCAGGAGAAGAAGCGCTTATATGCGCTGCGCCAGTGGGAGTTGTTATCTTTTGCTATTGAGACAAAGGATACAAAGAGATTTTGGCAATTGGTTAGTAAGGACTCAGATTCCTTTAGAGTTAATTTAGATGCCAATATTTCTCCTGGCTTATGGGTAGAGGGTGTTTTTTTTACACTCTTTGCTGCTCCATTGAATAGTGGTACTCCAAATGTACTTGAAATATGCAAGGCTAAGGAAGAAAATTTAGTGGCTTATCAAACTACTCAAGAGATAGTTAGGGCTTTGCTCCTAGCTCAGAATAAAAGTAAGGCCTCCGGGCCAGACAGGGTCTAGATTGAGCTCTATTTGATAAACTTAGATTGGTGGACACCAATACTTCCTGCTTGGTTCAATGCTATCTTAGATTCTTGTTGTATCCTAGAAACATGGAAGGGTAGTATTATTACCCCAGTCTATAAGAAGGGAAAGAGGGACAGACCCAATTCATATCACCCTATCAGCCTTATAAACATAACTACACAAATATTTGGGAGACACCTGTTGAACCATATTTTGGTTTGAGTTGCAGAAAAGGACCTACTTTATGAACATCAAGCAGGTTTTAGAACAGGGTACTCAACTATTGACCATCTTTTCACCCTCCAATATTTGAAACATAAATATGTGACTGTCAAAAGGGCCTCTCTATTTGTGGATTATGTAGATCTAGCGGCAGCTTTTGACACAGTTGATTGGAATATACTCTGGGGTAAACTATGTCACTGGGGACTAGATCTCTCATTAGTTAAACTACTTATGGGTTACCATGATAATACATGGGCTCAAGTTAAATGGGAAATTGTCCCCTAAAATCTCGATCCAATGTGGAGTCAGTCAGGGGTGTGTATTGGCCCCCCTATTGTTTAGCCTTGTTGTCAATAATATCATAGGACACACGCAACAAGGGAATGTTCATGTCCCTATGTTGCTGTCAACATCGATCCCAATATTGATGTTCACAGACAACACTGTGATGTTATCTAGAACACTGATTGGCCTGCAAAGGGCCGTGGCGAAGTTCGAGGCCCTTTGCTCGAGCAATAGTCTACGGATAAATTACAATAAGACTAAGATCATGGTGTGGGGCATTGGGGTGAAACATCAAAATGATTTTTCAGCAATTCACTGCTCTTGTATTAGCACCATTGAATACCCTTTGGAAAAAGGGGGCTGGGCCTGAGAAATATTTGTCATGGGATCTGAAACCCCATATAATATCACCTTGAATTAGGTTAAGGCTGGAGCAAACTCAATCAGCAACGACTGAGGGGTGCAGACTGGGTATTCCCAGATCAGGAAGAGTTTGTGCACGATGTAGTAATTTTATAGAGGAAACAATTCACTATGTATTTGAATGCCCCGTTTATGATATTATTAGAAATAAGTACTTGTTGCCCTTCCCTTGTTTTTTAAGGTTTTCTTTTCCTCAATGAGAAAAGTTGATTTGGGTCATGCAGTAAGAAAATGAGTCATTCATCTAGAGTTTAGTCACATTTGCCTGTAAAGCAGAGGAGTGCAGGAAAGTGTTTGTTTGACAACCAAAAAGGCTACTGACTTTGTTCCCCAAACCTCTGTGTTATAAATATGTTCCTTTAGCTAGGGTTAATTGGTTGCGAGCATGTTTTAAGGCGGGGGATCTAAGAGTAATGCCTGTTTATGTATTTATGTTGTATTTTTTTCCTGTAATTTATTTGCTATTTTTCCCCCTTGTCTTTCTGTATGGGTCATGGCGTTTGCTAGTACCCAACAAAACAAACAACAATAATAATAATAATAATAATTAATAAACAATAAACCGCATGGCCAGCTTGTGAACACTGTTGCCAGGACACTGTATACAGTCATGGTACTGGTGGGTACAAATTAGACACTGGGTGTTAACAAACGTGACGCTGCCCGGTTCGGTCTGCTCTGGCCTGCTTAGGCAAGCGCCAAACCTGGATCTGTTCCGGGCCCACCAGATGTGAGTTCAGTTCAGACCCAGTGGGGTAGGCAGCTGGTCTGGAAACCTGGGCCTGGCATGGTCCAGACCCAAGAGCCACCCAGGTGGACTGCAGTGGGTTGACTCGGGTGGGCATGTTTGTTTTCACACCCACCTACCCCGGCATGAGGAGTTGCCATGGTTGCCCATCATGGTTGGGGATGGGGCACCAACTGCAGCATGGAGCCGGAGCTGGCCAGCTGGACATTGCTCCCCGCCCCCCTTCCCTGGCCAGGTCAGGCTGCGGGAATGTGTGTTCTGTTTCCAGAGCTAACCCAACTGGGGATGGCCCCCCTCCCTGGGACGTTAACACCCATTGTTTCTTTTGCCTGATTTTTCATGGTCAGGGGCAAGCTGAAAGGAAATGTGCTGAACACAGCTTTAAATCAAAGAGGACTTTATATCCTGAAGTTAAATTCCAGTGGCACAACTCTGTGATTAGTGACCAATGAACCTAAATGTGGGTATCAGCCCAGGAACCTGACTACTAACTTCATGGGTTTTTCTGGAAGAAGCCATCAAAGGCTGCATTTGTTCAGGAATATTTCAGCATAGCAGCAAAGAAACAAAAATTCAGGACTAAATTTTCAAAGCAGTGCATAGATTTTAATCACAAAGCTCACACGGGCGCACTCAGTGCTGTGACCTTAAGTGTCAACATATCTAAATAAAGAAACATCACACGGGGAATAAGTGGCTTGGAGAACATTCAATGAGGCAATTAATTCTGAAATAATATAGCAAGAAGAGTAAGACAACATGTGTTAATAGCACAGTTGCCACAGAATCCACTTTGAGACCTTACAGTAAACAGGAATATAGCAACCAGGAGACAATTTAACTGGAACGTACAATGATTACATAGTAACTTATTGTCTTTGTTTTACCTCCTGCTAACTATGATTTACTCCTAACAGGACTGAATAAAGGGATGTATGCAAGACAAAATTCCCCCCCTTCAGTGCAGCTCTTGCAGTAGCTCATCCAAACAAATTTTAAATTCTAGGCTTCTGCTCCATATGTTTTAAATGCAACATTGCACATGTCCAAGGCTCAATTATTTGTTGTTTTTCAACTGTTTGCCCTTTTTGACATTGGCCAGCCAAAGCATATTTGAAATTAGCATAGATGGAGCAAAGCACAACCCATTTTACAAAATATTCTTCATGGTGGTTCAAAGCCCAGTATGGACAGAACGTCTAGGAGCACAGTCACACATACACCAATCAAGCGCTTTTTAAATTTCCCCGCAAGTTTGGTGTACATCGGAATGCTCTGCTATGTTTCAACAGAGATGCATGTTTTGTCTATGCGCATGACCGGGTGCCCAAATCCTACTTTTACAAGGACAGGTGTTAAAACACGTGGGGATTTTTTACGTGGGAATTGGAAAAATCGGAAAATGTGTGTGGATCTATGGATTGGTATTCCAGGCAGCAGCTATTCTTTGCCAGCAGAGGAGGACAGGGGCTAAATACGGATCAGGATATCAGGGATTGTGGCTTTGGCACCACCAGCACAAAGGACTAATGGGAGCAAGGGGCTCCCAACATGTGCCGACAGGACACCACCCTACTGAGACAGCTCCCCCGCCCTGTCTTGCCGGCTGGGGTGGAGGTGGGAGCCCGCTTGCTTCAACTGCTCCCTTGCTACGGCTCCCTTCCCATGGCGGGATGGAGGCAGGAGCCCACCTGCTTCAACAGCTCCTCTGCCCTGGGAAGGGCTGGAGGGGGGCAGAAAATACACCTAATGTGTATATGAGAATGCTAAAATGCACGGATAACAACATGTGCCTAAAAGAAAATATGCATGGAAAATATGTCGTGAGAAAGGGGGGGAGGGTAGCTAATTTTTATGTGCATTTACATTTCTGCATGAGATAAATTAAGCACATTTTGGGGTATGCGTGAATGCAGCCTGAGTCTCTTAATTTGCAGAAAGGGAACCTGTGCTCTTACGTGCTCATAAACCCTGGGTGCAGTGTAGAGAGGAGGAAACCAGCAAGACTAAGAACATGAGTTATTCTACATCATTTCTTATTCTTCAGCTATTTTCAAGAAGCCGGAGAAGGTTACAGTTCAGAGACCTACCTTAAATCTTGCCCATTGTCATCCGATGACACGTCATCTATGTGTATCTGGTCACAATCCTGAAAAGAGAAACAATTTTAAATAAATAAATAAATAAATAAATAAATAAACCAGGAAATGTAGACTATTGCACTGGAATAGGTAGTAGTAATAGGATTCATATAGTAGAAATCATGCTAAGAGCAGAAATCCACAGAAGTTCAGGTTCTCATGTATTTATCATATGCCTGAGAAAATTCTAGTCAATTAATCTAGTTACAAACAAATTTCAGAAATAGCTTTGCCAGAACATGCATATTATTTGTTTATGCACAGCAGTTCCTATCTATAAGGTCACAAGAGCTCTTAAATTACATGCAATGAAACTGTTTCTTATTCACACAGGGCTGGGTAAGAGCTACACAAAAGCAGGCCTGATGAGAACAATTTGGACCCCAGTACATTTCTTTAGCTGGCGACCCCCTACCTTTCAAAGCTCCCTCCTCATCATAAGTTTCAAAATCAATTTCTGGAGATCATGCTGTTACTTTATTTACACAAGTTATTTGCAATTATTGTTCATCGTATTTTAAGGTATATTAAAGAAAATTCATATACTCTTTTTCTGCAGGAGCATAGCTTGGGGCCTAGCATAATTGTATCCCCATTGTGCCCTCCTCCTTTATCAGGCCTGCAAGAAATATCTTATTGCCAGCAGCATAGCTGGTTTAAACAGGGATTGGGTACATTCTTGGCGACTAGGGCCACATTCACACCTGACGGTCTGTGCATGTTTTGGCTCTGGGAAACGTGTGCGGGGTTCATCTGGTGTGAATACCCCAAGTGGCTTTGTAGGCGATCACCCAGGAGATTGCAGAGTAGAGGAAGTCTGGTCTGCGATCTCCTGGATGATCGCCGGCAAAGCCACATGAGGAGGTATTCATATTCACACCAGTCAAACCCCGCACGTTTTGGTTTCTGAATTCTTTCACAGAGCCAAAATGAGCATGGACAGTCAGGTGTGAATGTGGTCTTGGTCCATAAATGGCTGTTAGCCAAGCTGGTCAGGGGAAGGTAACTCTGGGTATTTTCAGTTGTTACAAAACCACGCTCAATCACAGTCAATCGGCAGTGGTGGGGAATGGTCCCGTAATGTCTGTTTGAATCCTGCCAGATGTTCACCACAGTGAACCACTGGCAGGAATCAAAATAACCACGCTTTCGAGGATGGTCCGGAGACCATCTCCGAAAGCGTGGTCAAAGTGATTCCCACCAGGGGTGAACACCTGGCGGGAATCACTCTTCCCCCCCAACAGACGTTGACGTTAATACGCTCACGGTGGAATTCACCGTGGTTGGGCGTGTCAACGTCATGTCTGTTCCCTGACCATGGCCCGGAATCGGCGGCCATGCTTGCTGCCGATACTGGGCCGTGGTCAATCCCCTAGGGGGCGGGTGGGTGGGCGCCGTGGCTGCATTGACCGCTGGGCCCGCTCATCTCCAGGAGGGCGGGCTGCTGGGGGAACGTGGGGTGCGGCTGTGCGACCGCACGTAGCGCCACGCAGCCCCGCCCCATCCCCGATTCCCCGCCGGCACGTCTGTTGACATGCCGGTATTGATCCTGGCAGGGAATCAATAGGGTGATTCCGTGGCGGGGCGAATGCCGCCCCGTGACGTCTGAAATCACCCCATGTCAGGAGCTGGGAATTAATAGCAAGGAATAGATCGTTCCATTATGACCTGTTTTGTACTTCTGTGAAGTGATCAAAGGTAGACACTGTTAAAGACAGGATGCTGGGCTTGATGGACCATTGGTCTAACCCAATACGGCATTACTTAAGTTCTTATGCCCTTTTCTTTTGAGAAGTGTTAATTGTTTAAGAGATTATAGGACATCAGAACCTGCAGCTTTAAAGAGCATTGGTTTGGAAAGTAAGGAAACAGGGTGAATTTTCAGACGTGATGGGGCCTATTGGCCCTGTCATGAAAACAATAAATTCATCCCCCACCGGGATGACCCCATCATGCCCTAACAGACGTGCCGGGGGATCCTGGTGGGAAATCGTGGAGGGGGCGGGGCCGCATGGCGCAACATGCGGCCGCACGGCCCCGCCCCCTCTACGCTCCCCGCCGCCCGCCCTCTGGGGAGACGGGCGGCCGCCGCGGCCAATGCAGCTGCAGCGCTCACCCGATTTGGTCACGGGACGGAATCCCTGTGGGGATTCCGGGCCATGGCCGCTGTCCAGAAATGATGGCGGGATTCATCACGGTGGGGAATCGCCTTCGCCACGCGACCGTCGCTGGTCCCGCCGCTTCGGCCGCTCGCGTGGCAAAAGTGATTCCCCGCCGTGGTAACATCTGGGGGGGAACATTTGTTCCCCCCAACAGACGTTCCATGATCGCAGCCACCACAGGGAATTGTCTGTGGTTGACTGTGATCTCGTAACGTCTGAAAATACCCAGGGTGAATTTGAGGGAAAGTAGGACAACCCTTGCTGTGTATCTATCCACAAAGACCTCAGACAAAAAAACTCTAGTTTCCTATTTCAGTGTTTTCCCAGCACTCACTGAGGCTATAGCCTTCTCTGGATGTATGGTGGAAGCTGTGCCTATATACCAAAAGGTGAAGGGGTGCTGTAATATTCCAGCTCCACAATAATGCACAGAACTAGGAAAACAACAACCAAAAGAGATTATGTACTTGGAGCTACTTCTGCATGAAATATGCGTTCTAGATCTTATCTTTCAAATTCCTCATTGTTTGCGTGGGGAAGGTTTTACCTCAAAAACTTAAAAAAGTTATTTCTATGGGCTCTTTCTTTGGTTTGCTGTTACGATTGGAAAAAAAGAAGGCAGGAAGCGTCTCTCTCCCTCTTTCTGTGACCCTTGCAGGGAAGGGACAAAGGATAAAAACAGGGGCAGGGGAGGGGGCATAGCTCAAGTGGTAAGAGCATGTGCTTTGCATGTATAAGGTCCCAGGTTCAATCCCTAGCATCTCTACCTCAGGATGCCTGGTAGCACACTGGGGGAGGCCTCCACTGGGGGCCTGGAGGCATCTCAGGTAGCACACCAGGATGGCCTCTGCCAGAGACCCTAGAAGAGCTGGGTTTGGACCTGAATTTGAAACCCCTGCTGTTGTGACAGTACTGGGCTAAGATGGACCATTGGTCTGACTCAGTTAGGCAACTTAGTTTAGACATGACAGTAGCCTGCTTTAGCCAGGGACTCACCCACTCATTTGTTCCATTGCTGCCAGATGTTTGCCCACATTCACCTTGGGGTGAGTGGCCAGCTGCTACAGGATGCATTGACTGGAGAAGCTTGAAGACAAAGCCTGGGCTGACCAGGCTAATGTGCGCCCTTCTATGTGTTCAGGCTGCCCAGCCCCACCTCAAGCTGAGGTCCATGGATTGGGTTCAGAGGAGCACGCTCACCCTGTCTGCTCAACAGCTGATTGGGGGGGGGGGGAGGGCTGGAGGAGCGCACTCATGCAGCCTTGTTTTTACCCAGTGTGTGTGTTGCAAAGGAACTTAGAAACTGGCAGATCCTGTTCTGATTTCTGGCTAATCTTCACTACATTACAAGAAGTTGTGGACGAAAAAGCATTCAGAGGTCACTCGGTAGAAATCCCTAAACGTTGGCCCCCATCCTAAACACAGTTGCTCATGAGTCTCATTTTAATTGATGGGACTTACTCCTGTGCAAGTATGTTTAGGATTGAGCCCATCAGAGGTTTACCTCCCTCACTATTTCCCCAGCCTGCAGCAGTCCGCCTGCGCGGCAACCCCCCTCCCCCAAACACACAATATAGTTGTGGGCAATCACTCGATGCTCTAGGCTGGTGCCTGCAACTCGATGGCATTGCCCAGGGCAATGGCTGGCTGAAAGTGGAGCTGCAGCCTGGGTTTGCCCAGCAGACCGACAGCAATTCCACTTTGGACCAGTGCCCTGGGTTTGGCTGGCCCGGCCCACTTACTGGCAGCACTCCAGGATGTTCTGAAGCACTGCTGATGGGGCTGACGCTCTGGCTACACATCTGGCAGAAGGGCCTTTAGACGGATGAGACAGCCCGGGGGTGAAGCAGGCTGGTGCAGGCAGAACTGGGGCTGCCGTCTGTTTAAAAGCACCCAATGGGACTACTCTTGAATAAGCAATTTGTGGATTGTGGCCATGGTTAACCATCACATTTAGACATTGATGCTGCTTCTGCTGGAGCCTCAATACTAGAAGTCCAGAAGAGACATTGGGTAAAGACAGGAGCCTGCTGTGGCCCGCTTTGGACCGGACCTCACCTGCATGTCTGTGCAGGCACCGCCAGATGGCTGTGTCGGCGGCTAGCCTGGGCTGTGACCTTGGAAAGTCTCTGAGGTCACAGCCTGGGTTAAGGCTCACCCAACCGGGCCAAAGCGGGCTATCATGGTTGTCCCCACACCCCCAACCCGGTCTGGGGCCGCCATAGCCTGCCACCATGGCTGGCCATCGTTGGCTGTCACGGTTGCCCATCATGGCGGCATGCTGGGCGCAGTGCAGGGGTGGGACTGGCTGCCTGCACGTTCATGCTTCTCCCTGCCCTCCCCAGCCGCAGTTACATTTGTTTGGTGGCCCGGCCTAGTTCATGTCCACAGCGGTTTTCCTTCCCGGGTTCGGCTGCTGCTGCGTTGACGTCACATGTGTTTTACCCATTGTTTGCTGTGTGTTGCCTCTGAAATGTCAAATTCAATGGATTCTTGTATCGTTAGTTCCTTCCTCACTTAAATACTGTAGACCATATTTGAAGTGAGTTCCAACGCTACAAGCAGAGCTGGAGGAAATAAAATTACTAGCAGATTTTTGCTGGCACTCCTTCCCTTCCTACTTTCTACTATTTAAAAAAAACAACCACCCAAAACCCCCGAACAAACCAAAACTCCCTGTAGTGGCTGAAAGTTGTGAAAAAGTCATGCTGGAATAATATCACTGCAGCCCACTCAGCCTCAGCTCCATTGTGCTGTGCATTATGTCAGGGGAAAGGTATTTGTGGGGGATCTGCTTTTCTCATTTGCGAATGAATTGTTCTGTATGCTAAAGTGTGACAACAGTAGCTATCACATTTCTGACTTCATAAAATACCATGACACTTGGTGAGACACTACCTCATAGTCCACCGACTGACCCTATCACATTACTGGGTAAAACACAGAGAAGTCGGACAAGGCAAGAATGCAGACCATGTTTTATTTCTTGGCTACCATACTAATTTTTCATTCTCGTAGAATTTGCTTATGAGACCTCGGTGAGTGGGACAGGAAGACAGGAACAACTGGGCAGTTGAACACAAGGCCCAGATTGCTTGAATGGAAGTCGGCACTATGAACATATCTGAACCTCAGTTTCCACATCTGTGATGCACTAGGACCGTACATATGACTGATTCAAAACTTTAAAACCATAATCACCATTCCAAGCCCCTAGGAATCTTTTCCTTGGTTCTGCAGTGTTTATATCATCCCTCTACATACTTTGGTGGTTAGGAGGAAACTAATGCAGATAAGCTTTATGCTAATGAAACTTCTGAATCTTACCAACTTCCTAGTAAGAATCTTACCAGTAATAGCCTAACCCTGGACTATGGAGAGAATCCACAGTTTCACCTATCAGGAAATCGTCACAACAGAAGGGTGGAGCATGTAATGAGCTTTATTTTCAGAGAGTTTGTGCACAGTAGAGCACACTTGCAAAGGGTAGTTCAGTGCCAAGTAGTTGGGAGTAGTGTACTGACAGAGCTTTGAAACAAAGACAGGAAGGGCAATGGTTCAAGTCTGTCTTGTGAGAGAAGTTAATGTGTGTGAATTCTTTCAATTTTTTAACATTGCTTTAACAAATAAATAAATTCAGTCCTACATCAAGGATAGGCAATGGACTATTTAAACTTTGCATAAACATACATAAATCACATGTACATTTTATTCAAATGATATTCCGCATTGTCCCTCCTTTTCAGTGTCTCCATCCCTCCTTTCAGAGTTCAGGGTTGAGAGGTACACACTAGAGGGCCCTCTTCTAAAAACAGCCTGGGTATGGGTCCCCCCCTCTACTTTACATGCTGATAAGTTTTATGGTGCTGGATAAAATCCTGGTTAACAGGACACAGGGCCGGCCTTAAGCAGAGTGGGGTGCGGGGGAGGGGATGAGCCACAGGTAGGCCTAGGGCAGGGCCAGCCTAGAGGGTGTGGGTGAGGCTAAGGCAGGGAAAGGTAACCAGGGCCCCGTGGGAAGCCCCTGCCCAGGGGCCAAAAGCCAGCCCCTCTTCCCCCAGAGGCACCAGCAGAGTTCTTTGTAAGGCCCCTAAGACCAATGCTTTCAGGCGAGGGAGGTCACCCACTTCTGAGGGTGGCTCTTGGCCCCTGGGCAGGATGGGTCGGGCGGGCTCCCCATAAGTACATAGGGGGGCGGAGGTGAGAGCTGCCTTTGGCAGCGGCAGCAGTAACACTTGTCCCCCTCCCCCAGCAGCAGAGTTTTGGCACTGTGCCACCACTAAGGATTGCCCCCCCCCTCCCCTCCCCTGCTCTGCGGAGCCTTGTGGGGCCCCAGCGGAAGGAGCTTTAGCAGTGGCGCTGGTGCAGCACCAGAATTCTGTTATTGGGGGCTCCTCGGGCTAGTGACGGGGATGGGGCCCAGAACTCTACCGCTTCTCGGGGACCGTGTTCCTGTGCTGCTGCTGAAGGTGACTCGTCTCTCCCTCCTCCCTCACCTTTAATGGGAGGAGTCCCCACTTGCAGTAAGCACCCACTCAGGGGCCTCAGGTAGAGTGGAGAAATTCTGTCCCCTTTCCTGAGACTGACAGGGCTTCCTTTCTCCCTCCCTCCCCCACAACTGCAGGGCCTGGGGTAAAGGCCTTTACTGGTCCACCCTATGGCCAGGCCTAACCGGATAGCCTTGTATATTCAGCTCAGGAGAAAGAGGCCCGTTTCCCACGAGCAGTCTCAGCGCAGCAGGAGCTTGCACTATTCAAATCTAGCGCAGCTCCCGTCTCGTGGGAAAGGAGGAAGTGCGGCTCTCACACACAGGCATGCTTGCGCAACGGACAGGGTAGGATTTCACTGCATGAGCACTGCACTTCCTAGTTTCCCACGAGACGGAAGCGGCGCTAGATTTGAATAGCGCAAGCTCCTGCTGCGCTGAGACTGCTCGTGGGAAATGGGCCAGATAGGCCCCTGTTTATGCAGGATAAAGAAGAGTTCGGCTTGGCAGCGATGAAACTGAGAGCAGGCAACTTCCAACTAGCTGTGTCGTGGCTGCCCACAGAGAACTGTGTCCTGGGCTCTGCTGGTGAAGTCAAGCTTTGGAAATTACTACTGCCAGAGTGTTTGCTAGTCTTTCTCCTCTGTAAAAATGAAAGGGTTATGGATTTTCTACCTTTGGGAACCTTTGTCTCTAGCCTGCTAACATTCCAGCGAAACTGTAAGACCTGGCTGTTCGCCCAGGCCTTTGGGAGGGAGGGTGAGTAGGGTGGGGTTTTAGTTCCCCCACCTATTTTTGGTTTTTAGAGTGTTTGTCTAGCCCTGTTAATTAATTATTTTTATAATATTTATGGTTATTTTAAATTGTTTTTATTGTATTTTAAAAATTGTTGGAAGCCGCCCTGAGCTGCATGGCAGGAGGGGCGGGGCAAAAGTTTATAAATAAATAAATAAATAAAATAAATGTATCAATGGTTTTGTTACAATGGGCGCAGTCACAGGAGCTGCGGAGGGCCCAATCCCCACGCAGCCCCATGGTGGGCAAACACAAACGCCAAACTGTGGGGCCAGTGTGACGAGCAGAGCAGACAATTGTTCCCCCCCACCCCACAGAGAAGTCGGGCGGGCTGGCAGGCGACTGTTGGACCTCCTGCCATGGGGCATTTGCAGACGAGACTCTCCCCACCCACCCCACACCCACCTCCCATACATGTTGCAGGGCACCCATAGGGCAATGCTACAGTCCTGCAACATGTATGGTGGGTGTGGTGGGGGTGTGGGGTGGGTGGAGAGTATCTTGTCTGAAAACGTCCATGGTGTGGGGTGCGTTGAGGTGCTGGCCACATGACTGGGCGCCCGGCCCTGATCTGCCTCCATCCCCCAGCCCAACTACTATCTTGCCCCGGCCGTGACATGGCCACGTGGGACTGGAACAAGCAACCACCGCTTAAAGCCCTGAAGCGGATCTCACTGTGTGGCCACACAGTGACAGACAGCAACCAGGCAGATGAGCTGCTGGCTGCTACGTGTTGCATCCTCCGTCTTTTTCTGAGGCTGCAGCATGTAGCAACCAGCTGCCCACCCCACCATACAGCACAGGGAACATCTGGCACATGGCACTGTGTGGTAAGACTGCCCGGAGTGCGGTTAGGCTACCAAGGCACAGGAGGGGTCTTGTCTTGTGTGGCTGCACCCAGTGTCGTACTCACCCACCGAAGTCCAAGTTGGATAAGGAGATAATAATTCCATCTTCTGAAGAGCAAAACTGCAGAAGCTCTCTGGTCCAAAATTGCTACCTTTAAGCCTTTTGCGACAGATTTTATTTTATTTTTAATGGAGATGTTGCTTTTTCAGTGACCTCTCTCGGCAAGCTATAAGGCCATCTTGGTTTTACACATTTATAATGTGAAATCCTAAAAATCAGACTGCTTGTAATCTTCTTTTGACAAGTTGACAGCATATCCCCCAAGGGGAGGAAAAAACACTGTAGTTCCCTCAGTTTTGGAAAATGTTCAACTTATGGTGCTAGGCAATAAAAAAGTCAGATTCCTGTGTATCAGTCAAGCTGTAGTGCTCTTCCGTGACCAGACTAGCTTTGATCTGAGCAGAAGGCGGCTGATACAAACAGCCAATTAAGCACTTTGCTGTGATATGAAACCTGCATCCTAATCTGATTCCAAACACTAATTGGGCTGCCTCATTGTAATACTTCACAAATGCTTTTCTTGTGTCATGCTTCTCTTGGGTGTGCTTTAATAAATGACAATCTATCTCCCACAGGCAGTCTGCTCTGCTTTCAATACAGCTTACGAAGTAAGCCGTTCCCCATTTATTCAATGGAAATAACAGTGCTTCCTCTCTCTCCCACCCTGTGCGTACTTTCATCTGTACGCGTTTTGGGGCAGAAATGTGTTTGTACAGTGCCTAACGTGAAGAGAGTCTATTGAGGCCTCTAAATGCTACTGTAATAAAAATAAATAATGCAGTAATGGGTCAGTTGCCCTCCATTTGCCATTGTCCTAACCCTCCAAATCTGCCAACTGCCCTTTGCTAAAAATTGTGGGGTAGATTTTGCAAGGGGAAAGTATCACTTAGTTGCCAAGTTCTGTTGGCTTTCAGGGGGAAGTCCAACACCTAAGTGCCATTTTTTGCTTTTAAAAATCTACCTTTTCTCTTTAAAGCACACTCAATGCTTTTCCCCCCTTCAGTAATCAGTGAAACCAGGATTTTATCAGACACACACATGGATATATCCGTCTGCCTACCATTTCAAAGGCCCTTTTTAAGCGGGCTGCGGCACCGAGGGGGTGGGGTGGCGGTGTGCGCCGCAGCCTGTGTGCAGTGAGTGAGGCACACCCATCTACACCCACCTCCACGCACGGAGCAACCAGTTTTCACCGGTTGCTCTGTGCGTGGAGTACGCACACATGCACACACCCACCGTGGGATTTACATGGGCGGCACCCATGCATGAACACCCAGATTCCTGGGTGTTCATGCATGGGTGCTTCCCATGTAAAAAGGGCCAAAGATTCATTTTTGCATCCGTGGGTGAGTGGGTTACTGAATCAAAAAGAACAATGTTCTAATGAAGTTTAAATTCACCTTCTGTTTAATTAATCAGTCAGCATTAGTGAAAACCTGCCAATGATGGAAACATTGAATGTAAGCGTGTCACTTGCTAAAGAAGAGTTGCACAGAATACTGCTTCCAGTGGTTGTGAGTGTGCATCATAAGTGTTTATTTCAAACAGGACAACAGATGTGCATGCTACTTCAGAAAACACTTGGGATGCAAGAGTAATTTAGACAATTTAATCATAGTCTTCCATCTTTCACTCTCTCTTTCAAACTGATCGCTGTTTTGAAAGGATGTTATAGCTCAGATGTAAAATTGTATCTTAAGGCAAAATTTCACGTTTCTCTGAATTAAAGGTTAGTCTTCTATCCACCATGTATTGGCATACAAGCCATATCTGGTTTTCATTAAATACTGATTTTAAAATTATTAATAGTGTCAAACTTCGTTTAAGGGAAGCAAATAAAATGGATGCTAACCAGCTTCAGATTTGCAGCTTTACTTTCTTCATAGGAAACGGACTGCTACAAAAATAGTGTCTGAACCAAACCGGAAGCTCCTGAAGCAAAATCAAGCACCTTCAAGTTCTTGGCTATCCTTCCTTAGTGACAAGTCGGCATCTATCCACAAGACAAGTCACTGTTTTGCTGCTGCCCACGCACAACCCTGGCTCATTTCCAAACTGGCATTACAGACAGCGAGAGACTGGGCTTTGCAGCAGCTGAAACGCCAGCACTTGTTATAGAACACAGCTGACTGGAAGGTGAGCGCAGGAGCAGCACATTTGGGGCACATTTTTGAACCTGGACTGCAGATACATCATCTATGGGGATTTAACAGCGGCAGACGTAAAATTCACCTGCCTCAGGGGTTTCTTTGTTTACTAGTTCAAGATCTCAGTCGGCCCTTCTGTACATGCATGGCAGCCCAGTGGAGGAGTGCATTAGTGGAGACCCATGTGGGATTAAACGATTCCACTCGGCTCAGATCAGTATTACACCACTTGATGGTGCTACTGTACACTGTAATCTTAGCAGATCTAACACGGAGTCCGCCTGTATGGCTTGCCTGTCTCTCCTTTCCAACAGAACATTGTTCACTGCTTCTTTCTGAAGCCCAACAGTTGGCGACACATGATCTTCAAATATCATTCTGCAAATACTCCAGGCCTTCAATTTATCATCCAGGAACGGCCTGGCTAGCGATTAGAGCCGGGTAAAGTTTTTCAGACATAAAATATTTTTCAAATGAAAAATGGTCTCTTAAGAGAGAGAAAAATTTCTGCTTCTTTTGACATTTTCTAGTTTTCAGATGCAAAACTTTAAAATGTTCAGGTTTTGGTTGTTTTCTTTTCTTTTCTTTTGTTAAACCGCCCCCCCCCCCCAAAAAAAAAAAACTTCACAAAAAAGTTTTAAGAGTGTGAACGTTTTGGTTGTTTTCTTTTCTTTTCTTTTGTTAAACCGCCCCCCCCCCCAAAAAAAAAAAAACTTCACAAAAAAGTTTTAAGAGTGTGAACATTTAAGTTAGGTTTTTTTAAATGACAATGTTTAACATTTTCTGACCAGCACTTTTTGTGATAATTGCTGGTAAAAATGTCCAACATGCTGCAGGTTTTGGCACACCATCATCCCATAGACTTTTCTCTCCCCTTACCTCTGGTAGGGTTGCCATATATGCACATTTTTCCAGGACACTTACGAAAAATACATGTTGCAGGGCCTGCATTGGTACCCTAGGTGCCTGAAAAAAATTGCATATATGGCAACCCTAATCTTTGGAGAGTTAAGATTAGCAGGGTCAGTAGGGGCCATGGGCTGAGCCCTGCAGTGGGAAGGAGGGCCCCGTAGAGAGGCCTGTCCTACTAGCATCAGAACAAGTGCTCCTGAGGCCCCGGGACAGACTATTTCTCTGGGGCCCTCTTCCCAACTGCAATTCTCAGCTCCCCTTCCTGGGGGGGCGGTGGTGTCCGCCCTCCACTCACCTACTGGGGCCCATTGTACCAGGCACTGTACAAACACAATACAAGAGGGGGCAAAGAATTTACAATCTAAGTACAGGAAAGAGACAACAACTGGATATACAGTGTAGACAAAGGGGGAAACATGAAACAGTGTGACAATGGCCCTTTTTACATGGGCGGCACCCATGCATGAACACCCAGAAATCTGGGTGTTCATGCGTGGGTGAGTCTCGGGTAAAATCCGCGGTGGCGGGTGGGATGTGCGTGTGTGTGCGCACTCCCGCGAACACGCATGCATACCAACCTCCACCCATCACCTACGCATGGAACAACTGGCAAAAACGGTGGTTGCTCCATATGTGAGTGGTGGGTGGAGATTGTTGTGTGCTGGTGTGCACCCATCTACACCTCCCCCCATCCACTGCACATGGACTGGTGCAAACAGTGACACCCCCCATGTGCTGCGGCCCGTGTAAAAAGAGTGTAAGATTAATTTGACACATAGGGTGTTTTTACACATGCATTAATCCAGATTAAGCAGCTCTTAATCCAAATTAAGGTGATTGTGTGAACACTTTAGTCCGATTTACTGACACCAATTCAAAATTTAACCTTGGTTCTGGAAAGCTAAGTTTTGAGGATTTATTTTAATCCAGATAAAGGTCAGTCCAAATTAGTAATCATGCAAATGGTGAATCCGGCTTGAGTCCCAGACGCCATAAAGTGCTGCAAGCAGACATGTCTCCCCCCTAGCTGTCCGTATCTCTATGGTATCCTGCAGCTTTCCCAGCAGTCTCTGCTTGGCGCGCCAAATTTAAAATCTACCGCGTCAAGATGAAGACCCCTCTATTTTGCAAGGTGACTGCTGTATCTGTTGTTGTCACTGTACTCCCAGAAATCAGAGCGGAAGAGGATGCTGAAATCTGGTTGCACTGCACCATGGGATTTCACAGTCTTCCTTGTGACTCTTAAACAGGATTAACCTGTTCACATTGCAAATCAGGATTAATTCTCATTCCTGATTAAAAATGATTGTTTAAACAGTTACTCCTGAATAATAACCCTGAATTAATGGACCTGGATTAAAAACTAATTCGGATTAACTGTGATCATGTAAAAACAACCATAGTTCGTCCTCACAACTGCCCTGTGTGGGGCAGTGCTGTTGCCCTCATTTTCTTAGCTGTAAATCAAGTGACTTTTTGTCATTTGCCTGCACTCATGCTGCAGCATTTTTCCTGAGACACAATGGATGGAGAGGCCAAAATTAAAAAACAAACAAACCCAAACCCAACCTTTTCAGCCAGTTTCATATTCATTTCTTCCCCATGACTGCTGCCTCCTTCCAGTTCACCACTTCTCAGCTGCTCGTACTGACTGTAGAGAAATCCCCCTCATGTTCCAACTTGAAGTGAAAGGAGAATTGGTAACCTACCTTCGGTGAATTCCTTTCTCTCATATGCTCTGCATACTCCTCCGGCTGGGTAGTTCCACTGTTGACTGCCAGGAGGCAGATGAACTCTTTTCCTTTCCTGCGCCTACGTCACGGTGCTACCCGGCTCTACCGCCAGTCTGTTTGCAAGCCGAAATCTCACCTTACCTATTGTAAATAACTAGAAAAACTGATAACAAGGGGCACCCCTTCTATAACAAATTTGTAGAATGTTTCAACTATCTAACTAGTTTAGCTAATATAATGCAGACCTCTATTTTAGAGGAAAAAACACCTTTTATGTTGTCTGATCCCACACCCCCTGTTACTATCCATGCTGCTTGGAGGGAGGGACGGAGGAGTTTGCAGAGCATATGAGAGAAAGGAATTCACCAAAGGTAGGTTACCAATTCTCCTTTCTCCTCATAGCTCTGCATCCTCCTCCGGCTGGGACGTACCCAAGCATTTTGTCCCAATTTAAGGGTGGGAGCCAGCAGCACTGGGGGTGTCCAGTACCGCCTGCAGCACCCTTCTGCCAAAGGCAGCCTCTGCAGACTGAAAAGTATTAATTTTGTAATGCCTTACAAAGGTGTGGATAGACGCCTAAGTGGCTGCTCTTCATATTTCTTCGTACGAGGCCCTCGCCTTAAAGGCGTAAGAATTGGCCGCGCTCCGTACAGAATGTGCCCAAATCTGAAGGGGGGGAACCCTACCCTTTGCTTTGTAAGCTTCTATAATACTCAGTTTCAACCACTTAGAAATTAAAGTCTTTGTGGCCTTACGACCCTGGTACCCCGGTCTGATGTTTACGAACAAGCCCGTGGACTGTCTGAACCCCTTAGTTCTAGTTAGGTAAATTTTTAGTGCCCTCCGGACATCTAGCATATGCCAGGACTTTTCTTTAGGATGCACCGGTCTGGGGCAAAAAGAGGGCAAAATGACCTCCTGTGTCCTATGGAAGAGCGAGTTTACTTTTGGAAGGAACGCCTTGTCTAGTCTTAGGGTAACCGGTTCCTTCTGGAAAATACAGAAGTTGTCCTCCATGGACAGGGCTCCAAGCTCTGACACCCGTCTAGCTGATGTTACTGCTACGAGAAAAATGACTTTTAGGGTCGGAAAATACAAGGAAACATGTTTCAATGGTTCGAAAGGGGGCTTGGTAAGGGTCTCCAGTACTAAATTGAGATCCCAAGAGGGTACTCTATGTACCACAGGGGGGGCTAATTTCCTGGCTGCTTGTAGGAACCTCCTAACGTTCCTGTGGGCCGAAACTATTCTGTTGGCTACTGCTCTAAGTACCGAGTCTATGGCCGCTGCTTGTCTGGCCAGGGTGTTTGCCCTAAGCCCCTTATCGAGTCCCATTTGTAAGAATTCAAGAACTTGGGCTACTCCTGCTTTGGTCGGATCCTGGTCTCGCTTAATTGACCACGCCGCAAATGTCTTCCAGGTAGCCCTATAGCTTCTCCTGGTGGCGGCTCTTCTGGATAGTTGGATAGTGTTCAGCACCACCTCCGAATAGCCTCTCGCCCTCAGCACTGACCATTCAAGTTCCAGGCTGTCAGATGTAGAGTCTGTAGTTCTGTGCAGGCTACTGGTCCCTGAGTGAGCAGGGTTGGTGTGAGAGGTAGTCTTCGATAATGAGCGTTGCTCCATTCAATCAGTTCTGAGAACCATGGCCTCCTGGGCCACCATGGGGTTATCCGTAGTAGATGTGCTTCCTCTCTAATTGCTTTGGATATTGTTTTCTGAATCAGTGGAATGGGGGGAAAAGCGTATAAGAGCCCCCTGGGCCAGGGGAAGTTCGGTCCGTTCTGCCTCTCTGCACCGAGTTCGAGAGATGAAGCGGGGGACCTGTGAGTTTTCTCTGGTGGCGAACAGGTCCATCAGTGGTAGACCCACCCATGCCACCAGTTGTTCGAACACTGACCTGTCTAGAGACCATGTGTGTGGGTCGAGAGTCTGCCGGTTCAGCCAATCTGCGCGGGTGTTCTCCTGACCCTTGATGTGGAGAATCTTCAATGATGTTAGATGTAGCTGGGCCCACGAGAACAATCTCGTTGCTTCCCGATGCAACTCCCTCGATCTCGATCCCCCCTAGTGATTGACATAGGCTTTTGCCGTCACATTGTCCGTGAACACCAGGAGGTGATGCGAGGCAAAGGTTGGATATAGATGCTGTACTGCCAGTCGGATGGCCTTCAGTTCGAGGAAGTTTATCTTTCTTGTCGCATCTCTTCTGGACCAGAGGCCCTGAGTCGTGTGTGGTCCTGAGTGTCCTCCCCAGCCCATGAGGCTGGCGTCTGTCGTTACCACTGTTCTTGTTGGTTCTGAGAGTGGCACCCCCTCGAGAAAGGTTTCTGGCTCTAACCACCAGGACATTGAGTCTTTTAAGTCCTGTGGAATGGTAACCCACGGATTGAGTCCCAACATGAGCTCTCTTTGGAAACCACTCAGCTGCCTCTGAAATGGCCCCATGTCATTTGACCTATGCAGGATACCAGGAGACCCTGCAGAATCGCTAGGAGTTTGAGTCTCATGTGGTTCCGAAGTTTGAGGAGTCTGGTTAGTTGATGGATCTTTTTCCATGTTTTGAATGGAACGAATGCATGGTCTAAGGAGGTATCTATTAGAATCCCCAGATGCTCCAATGTTTGTGTTGGTGTCAGGTGACTCTTTTCTCTGTTTATGATTCTCTAGATAGAGGATGTTTGTGTCTAGATGTTCCTTCATCCTGTCGGGGGAGTTGCCCCGATCAAGAGGTCGTCGAGATACACGTAAATGTGGATCCTCCTGCTGCGTAGGTTGGCTATCAATGGGGCCAAGATCTTGGTGAACGTCCTGGGGGCTGAGGATAGGCCGAAGGGCAGAGCTCTGAATTGCCAGTGATGTTTGTCGTAGGCAAATCTGATCCATTTTCTGTGGGGCCCCCCAGATTGGCACATGCAGGTAGGCCTCCCTTAGATCTAAGGATGCCATCCAGTCTCCATTCTGTAGGCTTTGGCACACTGACATCGCCGTCTCCATCTTGAACCTGTGACGCTTTACATGCTTGTTCAGTGCCTTGAGGTCCAGGACAGCTCTCCATTTCCCGAGTTTCTTGGAGACTAGGAACATGATGGAATAGATGCCTGAGAAACAATCCTGTTCCGGCACTCTTTCTATTGCCATGATGTCTTCCAATCTTTTGATCTCGCTCGCCATCGCTTTGTGCTTTTGTGCGTCTTTGGGAACTGGAGAGGATATGAATCTTTGTTTGGGGGTACGCTCCAGTTCTACTTGGTACCCTTCCGATATGCAGGAGAGGACCCAGGCATCCAAGACTGAGGCCCCCCGCATGTCTCTGAATTGCTGGAGTCTTCCTCCTACCTCTAAGGAGTAGGGGTGGGACCCCGGGGTAATTACCGGATTTACCGGTTTCCGGTTCTCAAAGAACCGGATTCCCGGATTAAATCCGGTATACCGGTACCGGTTTTATTTCATTGATTTCAATGGGGCACTGTGTCCCCATTGAAATCAATGAAATACAATTAATTCCTCCCCCCTCCCCCTCCCAGGCTGCGC
>QEPC01008027.1:905053-945117 GCA_003113815.1 Sphenodon punctatus | reverse complement strand
AACAAAAATCCAGGCTGGGCAGGGTGGGTGGGGGGTGTCCCCCCTTCCACCCGCGCAGCCTGGACTCGGGGAGTTGTTTTTTTTTTTTACTTTTTTGATCGGGCTTTACATTGCAGCCATTCATTTAAATGGCTGCAATGTAAAAAAATCCGGTAACCGGACCGGATTTACCGGGTCGAATCCGATAATGCCGGTACGTCCAGTACCGGCATTATCAGATTCCGGATTTGCCGGTATTCCCACCCCTACTAAGGAGGCAAAGTCAGGCGTCCTGTTTTGGGTGACCAGAGCCAAACCCTCTTTGTTTTCATCTATCGAATCTCCCTGATCTGAATCCCCTTCCTCTGAAGGAGAAGCCGCTTGAGAACTCTCTGTGGCCCTGGTTGTGAGCTCTTCTGGAGGTGCCTCCGAAGCCCCTAAATCTAAAGGAGTGGCCACGAAAAAAACCCCTCTTAGGTGCCACCTGCTGGAGAGTCTTAGGTTTGTCTTTGGAATTGGCCTCCTCTAGTACCTTTTCCAGGCAAACCTCAAAGAGTTTGGTCCCCTTGTAGGGTGCTGAAGTGAGGAGGTTCTTGGCTGTGGCATCCCCCTGCCAGGACTGTAACCAGATCCTGCGTCTGGCTGCTATGTCATTTGCCATAACCCTGGCGGACCAGGTTAGGGCGTCGGTGGTTGCATCTGCTAAAAAGGCAGTAGACATGCAGATGCGGGAGGACAGTTTTTGTGCCCTCTTTTCTGATAAGTCAGGGTTTTGTGCTTCCTGCATCCAAGCAAGTAGGGCTCTGGACACATATGAGGCCACAATGTTAATTTTGAGGGAGGCTGCCGTGGAGTCTACTGCTCTCTTAAGGGCCGAATCCATCCCCCTATCAGTGGCATCTCGAGGATGACAGTCCCCTTCAGTAGGGAACGCCATTTGGTGAGCTAAAGAAGCTGCAGCCACATCAATTTTGGGGCTTTTGAAGAGGGGTTCTTTCCTCCTAGAAAAGGAGTAGAGGGAATCCTGTGCCCTGGGCATTTTGTGGGCCTTATCAGGATGCTTCCATTCCTCCAAAACAATCTTTTCGAAGGCCTTATCTAAAGGCAAGCCCTGATCCCTGCCATGTACCGAGTGAATATAGTCTCTGGTCTCTTCCTCCTGCGAATCCGAAGATTCCTCCTTAGAAGTTCTCTCCTTAAATTGGAGAGTCTTAATTACATGCCCCAGCAATTCTTCCCTATATTTGCTAGGGAATTGTCTGTCTCTTTCTCTAGGGTCTGGTGGGAGGGTTTCAGAGCATGCCCCCTCCTCCAGATCTGAACTCTCTTGAGAAGAGACTGAGTCAGAGTCTGAAGACATTAAGGCCTGGGGCTTGTGTGACTGTCTGCCCTCTGTTTGGTATTCCTCCTCCTCCAAGCCCTGAGGGGATTGTAAAAACTGTAGGCTTCTTTTTCCCGCTCTCGGAGCCTTGGGGGAGGGGACCTTCACAGGGAAACTCTTTCTCCATTTCCCGCTCTTTTCTGACTGGGCCAAATCCCTGAGTGCCCCCATAATTTCCCCCATAGATTTAGCGATAGAAGCTAGCGAGGGGGCCTGTGCCTCTTGTGCTCTTTCCTCTGAGCCCGCTGCTTCTGCTCCGCTTGCGGGGGTGGAGGGGTCATCAGACTATCCGTAGCACTCATGTTTGAATTGAGGCTTAGATTACTGGCACAGGACCAAACAGATTGGTTCTGGCCTAAGGCAGGGGGGAGTGCCGCAGAGTACGATCCCCGCTATCCGGGGATTAAATGCAGCCTCCCCTGCTCCCTGGCGCAGTGCGAGGGAGCTGGCGGGGATCACAGTGTCTTACCAGCCTGGCCTGGCGAACCGCGACAGCGTCCGGTATCGCCTCCCCAATTGCCCCGCCAAAGCCTTCTCCCTAGGTTTCCTCTTTTATTTAGTTTTTCTCTCTCCCTTCTGAATTTCTTCTCCTATTCCGTTTGTAGGGACCTGAGGATCCCGATAGGCCTCCCGATGGTCTGGAGGCAGATGATGGACTGGCGGTAGAGCCGGGTAGCACCGTGACGCAGGCGCAGGAAAGAAAAAGCGTTCATCTGCCTCCTGGCGGTCAACGGTGGAACTACCCAGCCGGAGGAGGATTCAGAGCTATGAGGAGAAGGAGGTTTCAGAGGCATAATCAAAAGAACTTATATCTTCATCCCCCTACTTCCCTTCTCTTCTGTTGTCACCCACACGTATCATGCCTCATCTTCCCACACATGGCATTTGGCACTTGGATACTACAGAAACGGCAATCCCTTAGAAATATTGAAGAGAAGCAGAGAGAAATTGTAGTTTTCGGTGGTAGCTTTGGCTGTCTAAATGAAGAGTTAAGATTGGAAATCCCAACTACTGGCTCACTTATCTCAAATAAATACTATGTTTGCCTTTCTTAAGATACTAAATGTGAATTTCAGAGATTTTCCACCTGCCAAGACCTGAGCTGCAGATTTTGTTTTGCTTGCACCTGTAAGCACATTCCTTACTGTGTTCTTAGGTGCTTAGAAAACCCTCAGTTGAAGCAGAAAACATGCTCTTGTATTCAGGAACTGGCAGATAAGTAAAGGGTAGGGAACTCGTTGGAGAAATGTATTGATTTGCAAAGTTTAATCCTGCACAGCTGTGGGCTAGCAGAAAGTGCATGCTGCTAACTCCACTGGAACTTGGATAAGTCACACAGGGCCAATGCGTTCAGGACCACGACTAGTGCTGGATTTCCCTTGACACAGCACACTGGGTTCCTCTCAACACCTGGGGTGTTTTTAAATGAACACTGTTGGGGTGTGTATGTGCATCCGTGGCGCCTGCAGGGAGCCCATGCACCTAACGTGCATGGGGAGCGCTTCAAGAGAGTGGCTTCCAGCATGGCTGTCCCATCCACAGAGGCAGCCACCCTGACCCACATGGCATACTACGGATTTTTCAGGAGTGCTCCGTGTGTGGCCATGAATGGCTGCTGCATGGGTCACGGAAGTGCGCCTCCCCACGCACCACCTTCACACAAGCAGTTGGATGCGTGGGTGACGGGGGGCCATGCATGGGACGTGTCTTGTTTAAAAACACCCCTGGTCACAGACGTAGGCCCCTTTTTACACAGACACTCTAACACTGATAAAATGGGTGTTACGTTTTGTTATACATGGTAAAGGGCAACACTGCAGCCCTGCAACATGGGCCCTTTTCACACGAGATGCCTCCACCCAGTTTCTCTGGGTGGAGGCATCTGTGTAAACACCACTTGTGGTGGGTGTAGGTGCGTGCATGCTCCCGTACAACACCACTCTCCACCCACCACCCACCCACGGAGCAATCGGCAGTGGAGTCCGTTGCTCCGTGGGTGGAGATGGGTGTAGCACGGGAGCATACACGCACCTACACCCACCACAAATGGTGTTTACACAGATGTCTCCACCCAGAGAAATGCACCCCACCCACCGCAAGTGGTGTTTACACAGACGCCTCCACCCATCTCCACCCAGAGAAATGCACCCCACCCACTGAAAGTGGTGTTTACACAGACGCCTCCACCCATCTCCACCCAGTGAAACTGTGTGGAGGTATCTTGCATGAAAAGGGCCCATGTTGCAGGGCTGCAGTGTTGCCCTGTACCATGTATAATAAAATGTAACACCCATTTTATCGGTGTTAGAGTGTCTGTGTAAAAAGGGCCAATGTAATTGGCACTGACTCAAGGTGCTTTGCCACACTAGGCAAAATACCTTCTGTGCACACGGTCGGATTGCAAGTCCCAGCCTGGCTCTTGCAGTCCAGGTAAGCAGCAATCCTGCTCCTTTCCAGTCAGCTGATCAGTGGGAAATAAGTGTGTCATGTCCCACCCACACCGCAAGCCCATGGTGCTTGCTATGTTTGTGGGGTTGGGGGAAGGACTATTTAGAAATCCCAGGAGGTTCAGTCTAGCATTCTGGGACAGCACCAGACAGTCCACAGGATCTACCAGGAGTTCACTCTGACCAAGGGTGGGCTGGTCCTTAAAGTGGACAAATACTCTGTGGTCTTTCAAATCTGCCCTTAATTCTGGTGCTTAAATGGGAGTGGAGTACTTTTAGGAAATCCAGCCCTGATTTTGGGTGCTCAGTGCTTTGAAAGCCAGTCCTGAGTTCTTTTGAGAATCTAGGCCATTTTGTGTCTTAGGCCCTTTTCACAAAGACACTCTAAAATGGATGTTACATTTTATTATACATGTTGCAGGGCTGCAGGTGTACTCTATGGGTGCCCTGCAACATGTATAATAAAATGTAACACCCATTTTATCAGCGTTAGAGTGTCTATCTGAAAAAGGCCTTAGTTTCTTTCAACACCTATCCAATGATGCTGTTTGTTTAGCCTTTGTTTGTAACAATGTATTCGTTATCTCATGGTTGAGAAGCATTCGGCACGTGTTAAATAATAGCCGTCTCTAATATAGTCTCTCTTTTGTTCTCAGTGAAGGATTTTCATGTTGCTCTTTCCACACGTCATCACCAGATACTTCTCTGGAACAACTGGGAGAGGAAGGAAAAGTCAGAGAGGAAATGTCAATTCATGTGCTACAAACCATTTGTCTTTCAAGGGAAATGAAAAATCTTCACTAGTGAAGTCCCTCTTTCTATAGAAGGTGGAACTAGGAAAGTTTAAACTCTCCCTAAGCCAAACAGGGGCTCCACAGAACTGTGGAGAGACAAAGGCCTTTTTCACACGGACACCCCCCTGCCCCCTCCGCTGGGTGTGTGGGCAGGTGTGCGGCGGGGGAACCGTCGGTGGGTGGGGGGATGGGTGTGCGCCTGTGGAAACACCATGTGCAGTGAGTGGGGGGTGCGTGCACGCTCCTGGCACACACCCATCTCCACCCATCACCCACCCATGGAGCCATCCGACAAAATGGAGGGGGCTCCGTGGGTGGAAGTGTGTGTGCACCCGTGGGATAGGGAGCACACCCACCTCCACCCACCGCTGGTGCACACCCATCCCCTCACCCAGCAATGCCGTGTGAAGACGGCCAAAGAAACCGGAGGCCCTACTTGCAGCAGGTGCTAAATTAATTTGATTGAGAAGAGGCCTCTGGGGCACTGAGACAGAATTGCTTCTGATAATGCCTGTTATCCCAGGCTGTTTCAAGCAGCATCTTGGGTGTATCATGCCTATGGCACCCAAGCACAATGCCAACTTATGCCCTTCATGGAAATCCTGTTCTTACTCAGTGCTAGGACTGAATTGAGAATGGTTTCTGATTCTATAGTCATTATTATTATTATAAACACTTGTATAGCGCTAGCTGTGTACCTGGCACTTTACAGAACAATGAGATGGACGCGGTCCCTGCCTACGGCTTACAATCTAAAAGACTCAGAGAGGGGAGACAAGGAGAGGAGACATAGGGAGAGACAAGGGACAAAACATTCAAGTGGATGCGAAGTCTCAGGTGCACGTGTTTGGCTTGGTTGCGGTCAGGGGGATGGCAGACTGTAAATGTTGAGAGGAAAGTTCTAGCAAGCGTCGGGAAAGGCGGCGAGGAAGAGGTGGGTTTTGAGGAGGGATTTGAAGGAGCGGAGAAGGCGGATGTGGGCAGGGAGGGAGTTCCAGGCATAGGGGGCAGCAAGGGAGAAGGGGCAAAGGCAGTTAGGGGAGCAGGAGAGACGAGGGAGAGCAAGAGAGGGGATAGAGGAGGAGCGGAGAGTACATGCAGGAGTGTGTAAGGAGATTAGGGCAGAGAGGTAAGGAGGAGCCAGGCTGTGAAGGGCTTTGTAAGTAAATACTAGGAGTTTGTGAAGGATGCGTTGGGGGAGGGGGAGCCAATGAAGTGAGGAGAGGCTGCACGTGGTCGAAGTGACGGGCCGAGTGGATGACCCTAGCAGCGGAGTTTTGGATGGAGATAAGGGAGGAGAGATGAGAGCTGGGGAGGTCAGCAAGGAGGAGGTTGCAGTAGTCAAGGCGGGAGATGACCATAGCATGAACAAGGGTTTTGGCTAAGGAGACAGAGAGAAAGGGGCGAATCCGAGCAATGTTATAGAGGGCAAAATGACAGGACTTGGCAACAGAGTCGATGTAAGGTTTAAAGGAGAGGTGAGTATCGAAGATGAATCCCAAGCTAAGGGCTTGGGGAATAGGACGGATGGTGACACCATCAATAAGGATGAATAGAGACAAGGGGGAGGAGGGGAAGGGAGGAAAGATAAGGAGTTCAGTCTTAGTCATGTTGAGCTTGAGTTGGCGTTGGGACATCCAGGCGGAGATATCAGAGAGACAGTTGATGAGGTGAGTTTGGACAGAAGGGGAGAGAGAGGGGGTGGAGAGAGAGAGTTCTTCTATCAAAAGAGCGACTTCACTAGTGAAGACTTTTCATTTCCCTTGAAAGACAAATGGTCTGTATCATATGAATTGACATTTCCTTTCTCTCCCAGTTATTCCAGAGAAGTGTCTGGTGATGACATGTGGAAAGGGCAACATGAAAATCCTTCACTGAGAACAAGAGAGACTATATTAGAACTGGGTATAATTTAACATGGGCCGAACGCTTCTCAACCATGAGATAACAATACACTGTTACAAACAAAGGCTAAACAAAACAGCATCATTGGATTCATTGGATAGGTGCAGAAAAAAACAAAGACACAAACTGGGCCACAAAATAATTCTCCAAAGAGCTCAGGACTGGCTTTCAAAGCACTGAGCACCCAAAATCAGGGCTGGATTTCCTAAAAGTACTCCACTCCTATTTAAGCACCAGAATTAGGGGCAGATTTGAAAGACCCTAGAGTATTTGTCAGCTTTAAGGGCCAGCCCACCCTTGGTCAGGATGGATTCCTGATAGGTTCTGTGGACTGGCTGGATTGCAAGATTGTCGCAAGAATCCAGAAATGTTACTGAGATATTACCAAGATCTCGGAAATATTACCAAGATCTCACCAGAATCTCGAAGAAAATTCAAAACCAGTCTGCACATGTGCAAAAATTCATGGCCCTTTTCCAAAATGGCACTAGCAGCATTGGTACTATTTTGGAAAAGGGCAGCCATTCTGCGCATGTGCCGGCCCCATTCATGCAAGTGCAGACCTACTGCCCTTTTCCAAAATGGCACCGACGCTGCTGGTGCTGGAGAAAAGCTATATGCATGTGCAGAACAGCCGCAGTGGTCATTTTGCACATGTGTGTAGTGTTTTTTTATTATTATTTTGTTTGCTTTGAGGAGCTGCTTCATCAATGAACCCGCCTCCTTGCCTGTCCCCACAGAGGAGCAAAGAGGCCATCGAGGAGTCCCGGGGCAGCCCCGGACTTGGAGAGAGGCATCCACGAGAGTACAAGTTTTTTGTTTTAACAAGTGCTGGGGGAGGGCGAAATTCTCACTTTTCTCGGCGAGAGTCAGGGCAATTCTCAGCTCGTTCTCGTTTGCAATAACAAGCCAAGAACCCCAATTCTCATTGAGAAAAGTTATTATACAGGAAGCAAGTACAGCCCTAAAGAACTCTGAACAGAATTATTATGGGACTCTGTAAGCCGTAACATAGTGCAGCATTGGTGGGAAAAAACCTCTCCATGAACCTTCTAAACCTGGCTGCTATGCCATGTACACTGTACCAGAGATGAAACAAGTACCCGCAAAAACAGGTATACCTGTCAAATATCCAGTACTCAAATCAAACTGAACAATTTGGGTACTTTTGGGTTTCAGAATGGGTTTTCGATCAGGTACCCAAATAGTACTGAAATGCCAACAACCAGTATACTGAAATACTGTTTTCTTCCCGACTTCAGGAATTTTTTCAGGTACTATTTCTTTTTTTCTGGTAATTCCATGTACTTGAAAAGCTGGTAACCAAAATTTTGGTTTTTCAAGTACTTGAATGGTATTGGATATTGATTTGGATACCCAAGAAGGTACTAGTAAATACAGATATTATCTGTGGATATCAAATCAGCTCTACACTGTCCCCTTTTCGTATACTTTAATCCACATTCTGTGTTTTACAATAGCATTGCTATATTTTCCCGGGTACAGTACATCATTGGAGCCAGTATTCTCTCAGCTGTGAACAACACTCTTGCTTCTGCCCTTTGTGCAGAGAATAACATGCTCACTGCTCAAGACTCATTTGTGCCACAAACCTGCCAGTCAGGAGGGTCTCGTTTTCCCTTTTTCTGCCTCTGAGAGCAGAGCCGACAGAGAAACACAGACTATTATGAAAGCTCCTGCACTTGCTCACAGTTAATTGTTACCTGCCCCATAGGATCTGTTCCAACTTAGATGAATAAAGTTATTAAATACAAATTTTGGGCGGAAGAAGCCATGGCCTCATTATTAGATTTAGCAAAACTGCCAAGAGACATCTTTGTTACTATATATTTTTTGAAGAGCTGTTTACAGAGCAAAGATGTCCGGGAGATTGTCTCAGAGTAGTATGCTTCCAATAAACCATGCCAGGCTAGCATTGGGGACTTCTATGAAGTCAGTAATGAAAGTCTGAAGAACAGAAAAGCAAGCGCTTCCCAAAACAGATGCAGATGATTAAACAGAGAGATGTTAAACAACATAGGCTGCTCCATACCTCCAGGTCATTAAAGAACAGATGCGTATCTGCGAGGTTGAAGATCATTTCTTCCATCATAAGCCCTATCCGCACAGACGTAGTGGTGTCCTGTTAGAAAGAGAGAGATCTGCAGCTGTCAGTGATTTGAATATTGCTCTTTCCTTGATTTCTGTGTCTGGGAGTGAATGCAGAGAAGCCATCTCGTCTGTTCTGCAGACTCTCTTTAATGCAGTAATTAAAATAGTAATTCCCTGCAAAAGTTGGCCTAGTTTTCCATCTTTCCTTTACCATCTTATATAGTAAAATTCAGTCATATGATGGATTGAACAGTAGTAATCTATACTTAAAATGCACATTTTGTAGCAGGAAGCATCACAAACCTTAATATCAAAGTTCCATAGGAGGCAAGTATCTTTTTTGTATTACTTATACATGTGACTTGTCCAAGGTCAAATAACAAATCAGAGTTTGCAACACAACACCAGTCTAGACTCCAAATCCCTACACTGCTTCCCTGTACGGAAAGAACTTGCCTCATTCAGTTGGATTCTGCTCTTGAAATGCTCATCACTTCTGTAGTGGACAGAGCAAATGTTTTCTTCTAATTAGGAAGAGTGATGCATATTAGACAATGTCACAGTATCCAGCTTGACCAAGTGTAGTATGCTTGTCTTCCTGACAACTTCAAACACTGCTAGCACTAGTAAAATTAAGTACTCTGCTCTTACACCAGGCATTCATAGGCAGATCTCAAAGTGTTTTATGAAGGAAAGTATCCAATATCACTGTGCCATAATGCCTCTGGTGCTGAAAAATAATACAAAATAATTCATACGGATGACAACAATGAGAGGAAGTCTGTGCAGCCATCCAACCCAAAATGTATATCTCTAGTAAACCTAAGTAATTCAGGCTGTGGTTCTGCCTCCCCTAGCATGTTTCAAAGCTATTATGTGCCACCGGGGCGACATACAACCCTGTGACCATATAATTATCATGTTTTCAGATGACAGAAAACTGGGAAGGATAGCTAATGCTTTGGAAGGTAAGAATTCGAATTTTAAAAAATACTGACAGGCTGGAAATCTGGGCTGAAATTAACAAAATGAAATTTGACTAAGATAACTATAAAGTTCTACATGGAATAAAAACCAAATGCACAAAGAATAAGATGGAAGATACCTGGCATGGCAGCAACACAAGGGAAAATAATTTAGGGATCGTGGTTGATCGTTGTGTACGTTTTAATTCTGCCTGAAGTGAGGCCCTTGCTCTGGGCGGGAATCATCCCAGGCGCCAAACAAGAGTGGCAGCGGCCCGGTTTGGGGGTGGAGAGAGGGTGTGGTGACGTGCGTCTGCATGGTCTCGACCCCGTGATGCTTGGAGCAGCCTGCCCCCCTTCCTGACGGGTGGCCACGGAGACCTATGTGGTCGCCATGGCTTCCCAGAAGCACCACGGACCTGAGCTGGGGTGAGAGGAAGTGGGTCATCAAGTGTGACAGCCCGCTTTACCCCAGTCCGTTGCACGAGTTGTGGCAGTGCTTAGTCCCGGCTGTTCCTTGGAGATGGCCCCAAGGAATAGCCTGGGCTAAACGCCGCCAAGGCCTGTGCAAACCTGAGTTCCAGCCCAGGCCAATATCTGGCAGCTGCATTCACTGTGGTGAGAGAACAAATTTCCATGCTTGGAAAAGCATAGAAATCTGTGCTAACATCACATCTGAAAACACCCCATCAGAAAAATCTTTGTAACAGTAAGAGCTGGTGCAGCAATGGAACAAGTTGCTTAGGAGGGGCGATAGGTTCTCCATCACTGGAGGTTTTCAAAAAGAAGCTAGAGGGGTGTTGTAGCTGTAGTCATCCTGCATCCAAAACAAGGGGTTAAAACTAGATGACCTTCAAGGTCCCTTCCAACTCTGTGATTCTCACCTTTAGCCCCCTGAAATCTTACTCCCCCCATCATTACTTGGTGTTTTAATTCACTGCATCGTATCTTCCCATAAATATTAAGCGCCATGGATCATGGCCATGCTCATTTATGAGAAGCACATGGTCTTTTCTAGCTGGGTGTGTGTAACGCCTGATAATGTTCACACTTAGCTTATTACTTCATAACTGACAAATAAGCACCTGATACATGAGATCTCTTGTGACGTGCTGGCTTAAGGGATTCCATATGAATCGTCTGTGACCTACGCCCTAGCTTAGTCTGCTACAAAATGGACTCTTTGTCATTTCCTAGTTATATGCTTCCACATATGCATAAATACCTGCAGAATCTATTAATTAGTTTGCTTCTCCAGGCCCTAGTGCAAACTCACAGAAACCATATGATGTTAAAAAATATATTAAAATGTGATTTATGCAAAAACTAACTATTTTCTTAATCATTTGATATTTCTTAGACCTAAACAAACACACACAAATCTGTGGCTAATTTTGTAAACACCCTCTTAGCTCATGAATTTTTCCCAATCAAATTAAACAGGATCGGAGCACTTGGGAAGAAGAATTTCCCACAGGAGGCTTTCATTTGTAATTCATCTTCATTAGGCCAGATATCTCCCCTCCTGTCTTTGTGTGCTTCGAATGCATGTGGGTGGTTTTCTCCCACTGAAGTTACAAGTCATGCTAAGACAGTAGAGATTTATGTAGACTTTGCCCTAATTTTCTGCAGATTTCTATGGAGTCATGTTATTGCATGGTGAGGTCAGTAATGAATTAGTTTGGGAGGTCTATCAGGAAGCACAATGCTTGAAGGCTGAGTATGTTTCAATCAACCTTTGTGGCAGATGCTGTTGACATGGATGGTGTATTGTGCACTAACCTAATTATTACACATTCTTGGTGTAGTTCTCTCTAATTAGTGGAGAATGGCTGTGCTTTCAGCCAAGCAGATGACTCACACAGAGACTGTAAAGAAAAGCTCCATCATTTGTGTTTGAACATGCTTGTCAGTGCAGTAGAGCGAAGGGTAGTTTTCTGCCTTTTGTGTGGAAAGGAGGGGGGAAAATAAATAAATAAATAAATAAAATCGCACAAACCATTTCCCTTGAATGTTCAAAATCCTACATTTTGTCATAAGAAGTCTGAATGACTCATCTCAAATATTTCTTGCATATTCCAAATATTGACTTATTTCATACAAATAGAGCAATTTCTTCCAAATAATTTTTTAACAGGAGATTAAAAAAATTAGTGCTTACTACTACCTTGTGCTTACTACTATCTTGCACCGACAAAGCGCAGACAGGCAGATATGCTGTAGTGCTAGCACAAAGACAACAACGGCTGCTAACTGGAGATCTATGGGTTCAGTCCAACTCAACAGAAGCAATTGTTTTTGCTTTTGTTGTAAGGCGCCTCGAGTCCGTTGGAGAGAGTGCGGGGTATAAATTAAAATCGAAATGGAATGGGAAAAAATAAGGTGCAATATGTCCTCCTGCTGCTATTCCTGGGTTTGAAACAGGCATAAGCTTTACTGGTGCAAACTGTGCATTTTTAGTAGCTTGCCCTACCTACTTTAGGGGTACAGCTACACGAGCTCGGCTGGGACTGATCCCTGCATGTCCCGGGGCAGGCAATTGCAGCCACCACACTTCGGGGCCAGCAAGGAGAGCAGACCGGGGTCCCACAGGGCTGTCTCTTATACACATCTAGATGTGTAAAGGAGAGCAGGGCACATGGTCCGCCCCCTGCAGAGAAACCGGGTGCACTGCTATTGGACATCCCGCCACATCCCAGGGTAGGCTGAGGCTCCAGCCACTCATGCAGCACCCGGCCTGGCCCTACCCCACCCATTATCCCCTGGCCCACCCACCATCCTGCTCCCAGCCATCATATGGAGGAGTGGGAATGGCAACCATACCTGCTGCTCACTGGTGCTGGCAGGCCTCGCCACAGGGTGGGGCAGCATGGGGACCGGGTGCACCAGCAGTGCCTTGGTAACCAGATTTGGACAGCCTTAGCCCACTTTGGGTAAGGTTACTACACGCTGCGTCACCGGCCTTTTTTGGAGGGTGCAGTTATGGCTGCCCACCCCGCCATAAACATCGGGCAGCCGCTGGGCATATAAGTCACTGCATCTTGTGGCAATGGTGTCTTAATTGGGTAACCATATTGTGCGGCTGTACCCTAGGAGTTTGCTCTTGTGCACCTGCATGAGCAGTGGCCTGCACCAGTTGAAAGCACATTCCCAGTGGAGGTAAGGCATTTCTACAAGTTATATAAACTACTTAGATTCCATGTTCGCGTGCATGTTTGTACACACAAAGGTATAGCTATGTGCCCAAGCTTGGTCTCCTGCTCAGTGGTGATTCTAGGTTCCGAAGGATTCTAGGCAAAGATTTAAAATGATCCCTTACATTTCTATCAGCAGATATACTAGTAGTGGTTTCCTCCCACACATAGCCTAATCAGCCAATGCTGCTTGAGCTGAAATTTGTGCTTACATCCCTACTCAAACGTCCTTACAGGCTGGATGGGAGGAGAAAAAACTGAGCGGGGCAAAATTCACCTCTGAATGGCCAGGTGGCAATCTCATCTCTTCCTTCTCCAGAGACGAGCCATAATAATAGTGACCACGGCTCAGGGAAGGGCCTTAGAAAGGGACGGTTTGTTCCTGTCAGCTCCCTGCAGCCAGGAGGGAGAAGGGGTGAATTATTATTTATTATTATTAGCAAACATTTATATAGCACGAGCAATGTACCTGGCGCTTTACAAAGTAATGGAATAGACACAGTCCCTGCCCTAGGACTTACAATCTGAGAGACGGCGGCGGTGTGTGTGTGAATGAGCCTCCATCCTCCCCAGGAAGGAGCGTGAGGGAGGTATGACAGGGTGTTTTTAGACAAGCACTTCCCCACCCATCATGCATGTTGCAGGGCACCATTGGCACCCTATGCAGCCCTGCAACATGCATGATGCGTGGGTGATGGCTGGAGAGGCGCTTGTCTAAAAACACCCCTAGTGGTGTGTGTGTGTGTGTGTGTGTGTTTCTTTTAAAATACTTTAAGAGCAGCCACAGGGCCACTTTGGCTGAAGGACCTCAGTGGTTGTCTAATTTGTCACCTGTGCCTAAAGCTGCCTCTGCCTCTACTCCAGAAAATCTAGAGAAGCGGTCCCAAATTTGGGCCACACGCAGCCTCTCACGCACGTGTGTGCATCCTACATCATCTGACCTCCTTCTATGGGAGTTCATGTGGGCTACTTTCTACACCCTTGCTACAAGAATGAAAACATCTCAAATCTAGCCCTATACAAGCATGAGGAGTATGAGCAGATTCCCACTACTAAGCAATAATCCAGTACATGGGAGGTTGTAATTAAATATGGCCTATGTGTGTGTGTTGGCCGTCACAAATCTGTGTGAATCACACTGAATTGAATTTTACTACTCAGGTGAAACTATGTCAAGGGAGCTGTCTTGGATGAATGATATTGCTAAGGAGGAATGGTGGTTTGGGGGGGATTTCCATGAATCTATTTATTTCTTCTTTATTCTGAACCATTAACTCTCATTGGGTTGTTACTTTCATTTCTTCCATTTTCTAGGTCTTTCTTTGGATTTATTAGTTGCCAGTGGGATGTAGGGAATGTTGGTGTGGTGTGGTGTATGACGTTACTTTCCCTTACAGCAAAGTTGTACAGTATGCAGATTAAACTGCAGATGAGAAAAATCCTTCTCTGGAGATAGAGAAGGAAAATAAAACCTGGGGAAAAAATGCACTTTAGCACCCAGCAGGGAAGTAGCTTGGGGAAAATGATTTGGCACTAATGCACAGCATGATATGAATAATTCTTCTGCTAAGGGGCCTCTTTCCAAGTCTTAAACAGCCTGATAAAATTAAACAAGCAAATCAGGACTCTTGTTTAGAATTTGTTTTTGCAGCCAGAGACACCCTTCAAGGGGGGACAGTGTTGTGGTGGCGGAGGTCCAGATACATATAGATTCAAATTACCAATAAAGCAGCATACAATACGTTGCTTGAGGAGTGCCCAGGTTCTGTCCTCCTCTCTGTGGGGAACTGCAAGATATCTTTGCACAAGTTGGAAGCCCTGCCAGCTCAATGTCAGGCAAATGTTTCTAAACTAGGGCACAAAATTGCCAGCTGGGGATGAATTTTAAAAGTCCCTATAATACTGTAGCATTGATGGTGATATGGGTCTTGAGAATTTGGGTTTAAAAAGCAACACAATAGGCCCCTTTGAGCGGTTGCTTTCATGGTTGTCTACTAGATGGTCAGGATCACCCAACACTCACCCACAACCCATGGCATTGGTTCAGAAAATGGGTGTTTTTAGACAAGTGCCTCCCCACATATTACCCACCCATCATGCATGTTGCAGGGTTGCATTGGTGCCATATGCAGCCCTGTAACATGCATGATGGGTGGGGAGGTGCTGGTCTAAAAACACCCAATGTGGAGCCTATCCTGTGGGCTAATGAGTACTCGCTTGTTGGTGTGCTGTCTATCAGGTTGCAGAGGAGTTGGTGTGTGTTTGGGGAGGAGTAAGCGACAGGTTGCAGCTACTGTTGCTGTGATGGGAAGTTGGTGTGGCCAGAGAGCGGGGCTGGCTTGGGTGTGAGTAGATCAGTAAATCAGCTCTGAATGGATTTGTGCTTGAAATCTCTCTCTCCAGCATCTCGTGCCCACCCTGAAATGACTACACAGGGCTCACAAGAGGGAACTGATCCTCCTTAGTTGCTCAAGTGTCTGAGGAGGAGGGGAGGAAAGAGGAAGCGCCTGGCTTCCCCACCTCCCTGCTGCACTTAAGACATATCCTCCTTCCCCTCTCCAACCCATTAGGTTCAGCACTTGCAACATGTGGGAGAGTGGAACACTCACACAACAGCCACACGTAGGGGGCCATTGTCTTATTTATCAACACCCGTAAAAGTTGTCTGACTTGGGTATAGATAAGCGTCTTTTGCTTCTCATTAGATGTTTGTATAAGAACACCGCCATAAGAGTTCGATTAAATCAGCGGGGAGCCTTGTCAACTAGAATTAAGACCGAGAGGGGGGTTAAACAGGGATGCGTCCTGGCCCCTTTTTTATTTAATGTTTATCTAAATGATGTGGTCCAGGCGCTCTCTGTTCCTGCTTGCCATTCCCCCCATTTAGCAGATATCACTCTACCGCGTCTGCTATATGCGGACGATACGGTTCTGCTCTCACACTCGCAGGTGGGGCTAAGGTGTTCACTTGAGATTTTGGGGAACGATTGCAGTGCAAATCATCTAGAACTGAACCATGAGAAAACAAAGGTGGTACTTTTCTCTCGCAAGAAACTGATTCACAAGTGGAGAGTGGCGGGAAGAGAGATCTTGCAAGCAAAGACCTATAAGGGTAGTTTCAGACGTTACGAGATCAAGCTCAACCACAGTCAATTCCCTGTGGTGGGGAATGCCCTCGTAACATCTGTTGGGGAACTAGAAGTTCCCCCCCAGATGTTACCCATGCTCAATCCCTGCCGGGAATCTCATTCACCACGCGATCAGCTGAACCCGCGGGGCTGGCGCCCATCACGTGGTGAATGAGATTCCCGGCGGGGATGAAGGCCCGTCATGTCTGGACGGTGATCACGGCCCGGAATCCCTGCCTGGATTCCAGGCCATGGTCATTTTGGGCGGGCGCCGCGGCCGCATTGGCCACAGCGCCCGCCCGTCTCCCCAGAGGGCGGGCGGTGGAGAAGCGTGGGGGGGGCGGGGGCGTGCGGCCGCACATTGCGTTGCGCAGCCCCGCTCCCTCCCCGATTCCCTGCCACGTCTGTTGGCCGTGCCGGAGTGATCCCGGCGGGGAATCTCAGGGTTGTTTCCGTGACGGGGCGAATGCTGCCCTGTCACGTCTGAAAATACTCTGAGTATCTTGGTCTTCTGTTTCAGGCTAACGGAGGTTGGGTGATGCAGATGCAGGCCATATTGAACAAAGCAAAATCATTTGCGAAGACCCTGCTGGCCTTCTTTAGATCTCAGGGAGGCCAGATGATTTACCCGGCAATTAGGATTTTCATCCAGAAAGGTGTCCCCTCACTATTATATGGGGCCCATCTCTGGGCCTTGGGAAAGGAGAAAAATCTAGGAAGGGTCCAAGCCAGGTTTATCTGTGCCCTGTTGGCTGCCCCTCCGGGGGCTAGTACCATAGTGCTCCTCATGGAATGTGGCCTTCAAACACTCCAGGAGAGGGTCTGGTCTGCAGCTCTAAATTACTGGCTCAGGTTGCAATTTGGGCTAGCTGCCCCTGGTGGCAGCAGGGGAAGGTGTGGGGGGTGGGTGGGAGAGTTGGTTTTTTCTTGGAATTAGGTTAAGAAATGGAGGGGTTTTGTTTTGCTGATTTAGAAATGTTTAATTTGATATTTGGATTGTTATTGTATTAGTGTATTATTGTGGATGATAGGTCCCCCCTCCTGGAGAGAGCAGGAGAGTAGGAGGGGATTTGATGGGCTCCTTCCCTGGTGGCAGCAGGGATGGAGCATATGGAAGGACTGGTATGATATACTGTAATATTATTCATTTGTTGTATTATATTGAATTTTGTGAGGGAGGAGAGGGGATGGTTAAAAATGAGGAATTATGTTATGAAATGTTATGATATGTCAATTGAGGGGTTATTTAGACTGTGTGGTTTGTGTTGAATTGTAATTGTTATTGTTCTTTAGATGTTTTTTGCTTTTGTTGTCAGCCGCCTCGAGTCGCCATAGGCGAGAGAGAGCGGGGTACAAATAAAAGTTGATGATGATGATGCTCCCTTAACTTTAATGGTAGGTAAGGAAGGGGCTCAAAACGGTTGGATAATGGCTATAAACCAAAAGGTAAATGAGCTGGGCTTCTGCCCAGCAGCCCTTGCTCCCTTGGGCTATAAGGCTGCCAAAAGATTGGTGCTGAGGAGGTTGACAGACATCGAGCAGCAGGGTATGAGGTCAGCAATAGGGGAACTTGGTTCCCAAGCCTCCTACCTGCAATGGGCTAATGACACTGCTGCCTTATCCCCCTATTACTTGCAAGGATAAATAATTTCCCATTGGCTATGATAGAGGGGTGCTATAAAGGTATCCCACTAGCGCAGAGGGTATGTAATGTCAATGCCACCTCCAGCGCGTGGAGTCTCTGGCACGTATCCTACTTGAATGCCCTCTTTATGAGGATGCACGAAGGAGGTAAATTCTCCCGGTGATAGCCCTTCTCCCCTGGCAGACCCAGAACTCTTTATATGTGATCACTGTTGGAAGATCGCTCTCCAAGGGTGACAGATAGGGTGCCCCAATTCTTGAGACAAGTTCTCCTCATTAAACACCAGTCGAAGTAAGGGTGGGACAGGATACAGGTCCATATTTCTACCCTGGTAACTATATTATACCCCCGGATTCTCTTAGACTCCGCTGCTCTAGAAACTCTTAGGGAATGGGTCATCCGGGGTATACCCAATCCCTCACTTTGGTGATTAATTTATATTTTTGATTCCCTTCTTTGATGTTCACTCAGGACCCTTATGTAATAGACTTAAATAAGATATGTGATTAGAGTTTTTTACTTTTCTGATTTATTTATTTATTTTTATTTATTTATTTTACATATTTGTACCCCGCCCCTCCTGCAACGCAGCTCGGGGTGGCTTCCATCAATAAAGGTAAAGATTAGGTAAAAGTGTTGAATATATATTGATTATAGTACGAAGGAAGCATTTCCTGGTCTATTATTATTGGTTTATTATTTATATTACTTGTTGATTATATTTATATTTTGTATTCTGTATTTTTGTCTGCAATGTCTTTGGTGATGCAGTGATTGTGAAATAAACATTGAACATTGAACTATAAACACCCAGAGATGGAGTGCCTATTGAATGCAATGGTTGTTTTGCCACTGACAGGATTTCACCTACAATACCTGTCCACGGACATAACGGAGGCAAACCTGCATTCCCCTGATAGCAGGATTTGATGCAAGTCCAGGTTTACAGTGTGGTAAAGTCACTGACTCTACGAGCAGGTCCACTATGTAGGTGTGAACTAGGCGTAAAGCTGTCCAGGGAGTTGAATATGTGCACTGAAGAGATGGGCCCCCTGGCCTTCAAGATAGTGAATCATCTCAGGTGAGTTAGCTGTGCAGAGTGCAAATGAATTAAACTGGAAATACAAGCTCAGAGCAGGTGTTTAGTAATAATGACGTCCTACCCCCACGTACAAATTTACTGGTCAAGCTTTAACAAACAAGAACAACGAGCGACGGGTTAGAAAACAAGCAATAATGTCCTTGCAAGTAAATGCTATGGCACTGCAATCCAGCACAGCACGATAGCAGTGGCAATTCCTTTGGCTGCAAAGTCAAACAGTCTCATGGAACTACCCTGTGGGCTCATTTGTGGCAGTAACTCCAGGAGACTTGAGAGAGCTCGGCTGCTCTGCAGCACTGGGCTGAGAGGAGCACATGCTCCTTCCTACCGGGGTGCAGGGGCAACGGGAACACAAAGGGCTGCCGTTGGGCCTGGTCCTTCTGTCAGGTCCCTGGCTTGCACTCCTGCAACGGGTAGGGCACAATGAATTGAGTACTTAACTTGGGAAGAAGAGGGCAGCTAAGTCTACAAGCTTGTCAAACAATTCCACTTCCATGTGTTTCTCAAGGGGACTCATGGTTAGAAAGGAATCCTCACTCCCTTCTCCATTAGGGAAGCCTGGCTCCAAATGGGAAGGACAGAATTCTGTAGCTGTTCGCACTCATGGGGTTTCTCCTTGTTGGTGGCCCTAAAAGCCTCTCAAAATTTGTTTCATGAGTAGGTGAGGAGAAAGAGCCTAAGGGCTGTAGCTCCTCATCCAAGGGTCTCTTCAGTTAAACACAGAGTTAACATCCCTCATCCCCAGAATAGTCACAAACCCTTCCATTCATGTGGACAAAAGTGAGGATGCAACAAGCCTACTTGTGCTTCCTTATTTAGCCTCCTGCCCTTGCAGGGTGGAGAGGGATTGCTGGAGCTGCTGTTGGGCTTGGATTGGCAACACCTGGGGCTGCCCCTACCCCTACCCTCTGGCTGCCTTATTTAGCCACCTGCCTTGGCAGGTGGCTGCCTATAACATCTGGTGGCCATTGGGATCTGGCCTAGTTTATTTTCCATTAACCCCCAACCCCCCCCATATTTTAAATGTCTGTAAGGGGAATAGGTGCGGTGGAACTGCCACATTGGGGGTGGGGCCAGGGGGACAGAAGTAGGGGGATTTATCTTAAGTTTGTGAGGGTCTGAAGGAAGACTGAGGTGTGGATGCGAAAGCTCTCTTCCTTGCGTGAGTATCAAGGGAGTGGGCAGTACTGAGGTGGGAAGTTCTAGTAGTTAGCCATGGCATCTCCATGGGAGGTATAGCCTCCTGTGAGTGAGAGACGGGGGGGATTTTGTTTTGTATGTATTATTTTCTGATTATTGTAAGCTGAGCCACTCTTGCGATAGGATGAGGTTAGGGTTGCCACCTTTCACTGATTTGACCCCAACACTCCCATAGCCTCAGGGTCAAACCATGAAAGGTAGCAACCCTAGGTGGGGTATAAATCTATAATAATAATAATAATAATAATAATTAATAAACAACCCCTCAGTGGGAAGTAACTGGTCATAACACCGTCACTCCATCTTCTGATTAATCTACTTCATAACCCAGTATGGGCAAGATTGGAAGGGCTTGGCTACTGCCACAGGCCAGGGTGCTCAGCACCTCTTGGGATCTTACTCCAACCTGGGCTGTGCTCCATAGGGGACACGTTTGAAAGTATTCAGACTTTTACAAAAAAATAATCAAACCCCAGCAGAGGAAAGTAGTAAAAACTGACCATCTAAAGTAGCTGTGCAATATTCCCTGATCTTTCAGGTTGGCTTTCTATGACATTCTCTTCTGTATGTCGGTCCTTCCCAAAATTGTTTGCCTGCATGACCTTCTTTTGAGACCTAATATAATTGCATGATCCCATCCAGCCACGCAGACATGATGCAAGATCAATTGAGATTGTGATCCCATCTGCAAATGGCATGACCCCACCTAGGGTCCTGACCCACAGTTCGGAAATCTCCGATACATGATAAAATCACTTCTTAAGAACACAAACACAAACACACTCCGGACTCTGGCTCTGATCTCATCAGTCTACTCAGACTTTAATAATAGAGGGTGCATTTACACAGAACCTGGATCCCAAGGAAAGCACAGCCTGTGATCCAGATTTTGCATGAATGTACCCAAAGATTCTTAAGCAAGTGAAAGTTAGGTCAATGGAGTGAAGACTGTGCCCAAAATGTTCAAAGGGAAAGAAGTCTTCAGTGTCCCTTGGTTACAGAAGAAAATCACAAAAGGGTGTGAGGTGAACAAAGTGAAAAAAAATATTGAAGAAAGGGAAAACTAAGGATCTGAGAACAGAAGCTGAGGATGGGGAAGAGGAGGGAAGTCCCAAAAAACAGCCCCTCCAATTTATAGTCCTATCCTGAAACACCTACATCTCAGAGAAGTCCCCCTGTTGAGCTTTATTTCTAACACCAGCATGCCAAATCTGTAGCGGGAAGCTGTTTATTTTAGTTTCTGCCTGCATGTCCAGTTGCAATTCTGGTCCCCAAAACAATATTCTTTCTGAATGAATCTCACTTCAGGCAATTTTATCAGCACGTTTCTGTAAGTTGTCTCTAATGAATTCAAGTTCAGTTTTTTTCCCTGTAGAGTTTTTAAAACTAGCTCGCCAGAACAAACAAATATTGATCAGTTCCATTTGAAACTCAATTGTTTGGTACCAGTCAAGCCTTCCTGCGTTAAAAAGCACATATATTTTTTTATCACCTGAAGCTATTACTAATCCAGGTTGGCTGGACCTTTACATCCAGTTACCACCTTCTTTATAGTTCTCAGTGAAATTGCTAGAGGAAGTTGGAGGCCAATTTATCTCTGGCAATCTTTCAAGTGCAAGTCACTCTTACCTCAGTTTCTGGCTCCAAATTACTCTAGTTCCAAGCTTCTGTCTCACAGGTAAACTGTTCAGACTTGTATGTCATTAGCGACTGGCAGCTTTGAGATGAATGACAAATCAAGGAAGCTTGTTGTCTGAGTCTGTCTCTATTTACTAATGTGGCAATTAATCTGGCATTCCCAATGTTAGGACAATGTATTTCTAAGTCCTGGTTTAGTTTTTCTGCATTTTTTTAAAAAAAAGAAAAAACAGAAAGCCACCACCCTACTATTTAAACCAATCAGGCTTTCTAAACCCCTGCCAAATACCTGTTTACGCTGAGAGCAAATAATGACTTTTCCACCAGGAAGAAAGTATTAATTAAGTGTATTCACCAGCCTCCTATTCTCTGGGGTTTATCTGCTGGAGGTGTCAGCCAGAGGGGAGAGACGGATTAGCACACAATCGAGGGCTTTCCAAGTTAAATCTCCTCTTTGTGGTTAGCTGTTAATAATGAAGTTGTCACTAAAAGAAAGAATTTAATGGTTTTAATTGGGTTTAATTACTTGGAAACGTTTGGAAAGTGGACCAGTTTGTTTGCTTCCAATTTAAAAAAAAATATAAATTGTAAAGACAGAAAAGGTTGGGCCACATGTTTGAACAAATAAAGGTTATAGAAATAGTTTATTCTTTGGGTGTAGAACTTCATGTTCTGATCAGAGCATGAATAATGAACATGGTTTCCACACCCGCAGGTATAAGTAACCTTGAGTGGCAAATGTGGGTTCAAGTGTGTCTGTTTATTTGTAGTTGAGCTCCAGGACGAAAAGAAAGAAAGAAAAGAAAAGAAAAGAAAAGAAATAATTATTATTTTCATGGGGTTTTGGGTTGTTTTTTTTTTAACTGCCTGAAGCAACGTAAAATCAGGTCTGATCTTATCCTGGCATATCAATTCTTGTTATTAATATTTACTGAAGTAATGTCTAGGGGCCTTCGTTACACTCACCACGCAAAGTGCTAGCCAGACAACAAAACGATGCCCTGTTCCAAAAGACTTAGGGCCTGATCCAAGGTGCGTGCAAATAATCAAATTGAAATAACGGGAATGGGAGGCACTGAAGTGATTGAAACAGTGGTTGTTTTTAGAGAAGCACTTCCCCACCCCATTACCCACCCATCATACAGGTTGCAGGGGTGCACAGGGCATCAACGCACCCTTGCAACTTGCATGATAGGTGGGTAACAGGTGGGGAGGCACTTGTCTAAAAACATCCAGTAACTCATATTGGAAAAGAAATAGCAGTTCAGAGCCACTTTGTCGGACCCAATTCAAAGCAAACAAAATCATTCAACACAATATCCTCTGTGCTTATTTGTTGCAGTTCTAAAACTCTGGGTCAGCCAGCACGTGTGTGCTGGGAGGCCTGCCTAGTCAGAGCACCAGCGTGGGGCACCAGAGCACAGAATGACAAGAAACTAAGTGCAACGAGAAGCAGGTGAGCTTCTATCCCTCTCTGCGCGCTTGAAATGTTGGGAGGTGTAAAATGGGGCTGCAGTTTTTTAGGCTGCACAGTGCTTTTGGTCTACAAGTGGTTTCTCACATCTATTCTTTCCTCTTTCAATGACTGAGAAATAAAATAATAATAATAATAATTATTATTATTATAAGCATTTATATAGAGCCAACGATGTACCTGGCGTTTTACAGAGAATAAGATAGACACGGTCCCTGCTTGAGAACTTACAATCTAAAGACAGGGGGAGGGGAGACAGGGAAGGGGGAACAGAGGGAGAGACAAGGGATGCAACATTCATGAGGATGCAAGAGCTCAGGTACACATTCTTAGCTTGGTTACAGTACATTGGGAGTTTGCAGATAACAGGTGGGGGATAATCCTGGGTGGGGATGATTAGTAGGAGTTAAAAGGTGGAATGGAAGAGGTGGGTTTTGAGGAGAGACTTGAAGGTGTGGAGGGTGGGGGCCAGGTGGACAAGGGCAGGGAGAGAGTTCCAGGCATGAGGGGCAGCAAGGGAGAAGGGACGAAGGTGGCTGGGGGAGCAGGGGAGGTGTGGGAGGGTGAAGGAGGGGATGGAAGAGGAGCGGGGTGCTCGAGCAGGAGTTCGGAGGGAAATCAGGGCAGAAAGGTAGGGGGGAGCGAGGTTGTGAAGGGCTTTGTAGGTGAATACGAGGAGCTTGTGCAGAATGCGCTCACGAAGAGGGAGCCAGTGGAGAGAGGAGAGGAGAGGCTGCACGTGGTCAGAGCGTTGGGCTAGGTGGATGATCCTGGCAGTAGAGTTTTGAACAGAGATAAGGGAAGAAAGGTGCGAGCGGGGAAGCCCAGCGAGGAGGAGGTTACAATAGTCAAGNTGCACGTGGTCAGAGCGATGGGCTAGGTGGATGATCCTGGCAGTAGAGTTTTGAACAGAGATAAGGGAAGAAAGGTGGGAGCGGGGAAGGCCAGCGAGGAAGAGGTTACAATAGTCGAGACATGAGATGACTAGGGCGTGGATGAGAGTTTTGGCACAGGAGACAGACAGAAAAGGGTGGATCTTGGCAATGTTGTGGAGGGAGAAGCGGCAGGATTTGGCAATGGAGTCAATGTAGAGTTTGAAGGTAAGGTGCGAGTCAAAGATGAAGCCCAAGCTGTGGGCTTGGGGGATGGGGAGGATGGAGACCCCTTCAATGGTAAATGATAGAGAAGAGGGAGAGGAAGGGTTGGGAGGGAAGATAAGGAGTTCAGTTTTCGCCATGTTCAGTTTGAGTTGGTGTTGAGACATCCAGGCAGAGATATCGGAGAGACAGTTGGTGAGACGAGCTTGAACAGAGGAGGAGAGGGAAGGAGAGTTGAGTGTCGTCAGTGTATAGGTGGTATTGGAAACCGTGGGAGGCAATGAGTTTGCCTAGGGATTGGGTGTAGAGAAGAGGAGAGGGCCAAGGACAGAGCCCTGGGGAACCTCGACCGAGAGGGGTAGGGAGGAGGAGGGGGAGGAGTTAGGAAGAGATACACTGAAGGAGCAGTCAGAAAGGTAGGAGGAGAACCAGTTGAGGACAGAGTCCTGGAATCCAAGGGAGTGGAGCGATTCAAGCAGGAGCGAGTGGTCAACAGTGTCAAAGGCAGCAGAGAGATCAAGGAGGATTAGAATAAAGGCAGTTGGATTTAGTCACAAGAAGATCGTTGGTGATCTTAGCAAGAGTGGTTTCAGTGGAGTGAAGGGGGCGGAAGCCAGATTGGAGGGGGTCAAGGGAGGAGTTGGCGGAGAGGAAGTCGAGGCAACGGGAGCAGACAACCCATTCCAGGAGCCTGGAAGCAAAAGGGAGGAGCGAGACAGGACGGTAAATAGAGGGTTCAGAGGGCTCTAGAGTGGACTTTTTGAGGATGGGGGAGACGGTGGCATGTTTAAAGGCAGAGGGGAAGGAGCCGATAGAGAGGGAGAGGTTGAGGATATGCAGGAGGATAGGAGCGATGGTGGAGGCAATGGAGGCCAGGAGGCGGGAAGAAATAGGATTCAGGGGGCAAGTGGAGGGGTTGGAGGAGGAGAGCAGGGAGGAGATTTCCTCAAGGGAGGCGGGAGGGAAGGATTAGAGGTGAAAAAGAGAGCAAGATCCTGAGCGGAGAGGGAGGACGGGGGGGGTTGAGAAGGGAGTCAAAGGTGGAAAAGAGGCGGTGAGGGTTCTGGGAACAGGCCTCAATGTGGGAGGTATAGTACTGCTGGGAGATAGCAGAGCGGAGCGATGAGAGGCAGAATTTGAAGTGGAGGAAGTCAGTGCGGTAGTGGGATTTGCGTCAGAGGCGTTCAGCAGCCCGGGTGCAGGAGTGAAGATGGCGAATGGTGGGGGTGAGCCAAGGGCGAGGGTTACAAGAGTGAGCCAGGCGGGAGGAGAGGGGGGCAAGGGAGTCAAGGGTGGAGACTGTGACAAGGCGAGAGAGGAGGTGGAGGCGGAGATGGCAGAATCGGGGGAGGAGGAGGAGAGGACTTAAGGGAGAAGAAGAGAGAGGGAGGAGGCAAAGTCCTGGGGCACAATGGTTTGCAGGCCACGGAAGAGACGAAAAGATGGGGAAGAGGATGGGGAGCAATGGGAGAGGTTGAAGGAGGCAAAGAAATGGTCAGAGATAGGATGGGGCTCGAAGTAGAGATCAGAGACAGAACAGTTCCTAGAGAACACGAGATCAAGAGAGTGACCATCAGTGTGGGTGGGGGTGCTAGTCCAGAGGTGGAGATTAAAGGAGGAGGCTAAGGAGAGGAAGTGAGCAATGTAAGGTTGGGAGGGTGCATCAACATGGATATTGAAGTTGCCAAGGATGAGTGTAGGGATGTCATCAGAGAGGAATAGGGTGAACCAGGACTCGAACTTGGAGAGAAAGGAGGCGAGGGGGCCGGGAGGGCAGTAGATAACAGCAACACAGAGGTGGAGAGGGGAGTAGAGGCGTACGGAGTGAGCCTCAAAGGAGGGGAAGGAGAGAGAGGGGGGAGAGGTTGAAACTGGCAGGAAAAGGGGAAGAGGAGGCCTACGCCACCACCCCGTTCTTCGGAGTGGGGCTGGTGGAAGAAGGAGAGACCTCCGTAGGAGAGGGTGGCAGGGGTGACAGAGTCAGTGGGGGAAATCCAGGTTTCAGTGAGGGCAAGAAGGTGAAGGGAGCAAAAGAAAAAGAGATCACGATGTAAGGGGCTTTATTAGCAGAGGAGCGACAGTTCCAGAAGGAGCAGAAGAACGAGAGATTATCAGGGGGGAGACAGGGAATAGGGATAAGATTACGGGGAGGGGGGGGCGATGGGATTGGTGGGAGACGGGCACTGGCTACCATAATAATCCTCCACCCCTCCCGAAGAGCCACGTTAACTTAACTAGTTAGCCCATAGAGGTCACATGCCCAATATGCACCTCCATGAAAACCAGTAACTACATATATGCATCTCTGCATTTGGCATTTGTAATTAAATTATCTGTCTGTAGCTTTATCTGACATACACTATTTAGTATTTAGGCACCTACTTTTATGTTTCTCCCTCTGGAATGTATTTGAAAAGTAAATGTCAGGATTTCTTAATGCTCTGTTAGCAAGTTTCTTCAGTTAGTGCCCAGAAGACAATCTTAAGTCTAGCACAATTTCTGAAATATAATTTTTTGGTAGGAAATAATCCTTCAGTATTCATAAATGCCATGTCAGGGCATTCTGCTCAGAAGGGCCAAACCTCACCTGCATTCTGCGACCAGAGATTAAGAGTTTGATCCTCAGACATACTGCCAGCCCTACAGAAGCTGTCAGTGGAGTGCTGTCTTTAAGGCTGGGCTGCCCATGTTAGAATGCCCTTGTTAAATGCCCTTTTTAGAATGTTTCCTTCCTCTGCCCACCTGTCACAGACCTGTCTTCCCCATTTAAATTCCTGCCTTTCTTCATCATCCTCTGGAAATGATAAATACAGGTATTTGCTCCCCAAAGATACTTCCGAAACAATGTAACAGCTGCAATTATTTATCCTACATTATTGTTGTTCCCTCTTCTACTCCAAGCCCCCAGTAATGGACTAATAATTGATATAACAGCCCCCTCCCTCCCTTTTATTGCCAGTGATGACTGAATGCTTTTCTTATTTAACCTAAAAAGGCATTAAATACAAGGTTTAGCCTCCAGTGGGTAAAAAACTTCCTACTTCCTCAGAAAATCCTTTCCAAATTGTATTCATCTTGACTTAATCCACAATCTACTGAGTGAATTAGGCTGTATTTGTTTTGAAAATCTATTTTATAGAGTTCCAAGGACTCTGTTTTCCTTAGGAAGGGCTTATTCTGCCTTTTTAGACCAGGATGCATGCTAGTAAGCCCTGCAGTTTTTAATGTCCCAAGGTGCCCAGCACATATGACTAACAAAATGTAAATAAACACAGCTGAGCCAGGAAGAAATTGGAAGGTTTTCTCATTAAAGAAATAAAATAAACAGATGTCCTTAAGCACTTTGGCTCATGTTTGTCAAAGGAATGGAGAGCTCTTAGATGTCTGAACAGCAGTAGGTGATATAGGGCCACATCTTGAGCAGAAGAAAGAAAGAAAGAAAAAAAAGATCGCTGCCACTTTGAATTAACTAATAGTCCTCGAGGGAGGGTCCATTTGATTTGAACCTTAGCAACTCTTACAAATAGTTTTTAACTGCAGCGTAATAAAATAAGAGTGTGTTTTTTAAAAAAAAACACCCTCTCAGTTTGTAAAGTAGTAAAGGACAGATCTATCCATAGGGGCATGAATCAACATAAAATCAGATTAAGTCCTTGCAGTGTTTTGACTGGGTACTGGCTTTAGGGACCTATGTCTGATTATGGTAATGCACAGTGAAAATACTTTCAAATAAATGATGAAGGCAGGAAAAAAAAATAGGGTTGGGGTTTTCAAAGGGAATTATTTATAGGAATTTATAAGACACCAATTATTGCAGTATCTGAGCACCTCACAGTCTTTAATGTACTGATCCACATAATGCCCCTGTGGGCTAGGGAAATGCTATCATCCCCATTGTATAGGCAGTAAGCAGAGATACAAAAAAAAAGTGTTTTTAGACAAGCGCCTCCACACCCATAACCCACATTGCACGCCCTACGCAGCCCAACAACATGCATGACGCGTGGTTATGGGTGGGGAGGTGCTTGCCTAAAAACACCCAGTGACTTTTCCAGGAAGTCAGTCACTGATGAGGAACCCATGTCCAGGTGTCTCACAGGCTGACATTCTTAATCATTGGGCTCTCCTTCCTCTCAAGAAACTCACAGGGAAGGGGGCCCATAAGTCCTTTTGGTGGCTTCGAAAATCTTAGCCTAAGGGCTCCTCTCTTCAATAGTTCAAAGCAATTTTTGACTTTATATTAGTTCATCAAATGCAACAAATATCGAAGCCCATATTCACTGCTCCAGTGAAGTTTGCCAAATTCATTGCTCTGGCACTTTTTTAAACTTAATTGTTCAGCACTTGGCTTCTTCTTCAGTGTTTTGATTTCCAGCATTTCAGTACACTATGTGACACAAGTGTTAACCAACAACTTATTGATTTCATAAAGACCTGCCAAACAAGAAACAAATATAGGAATGAACTTTTACAATCTGATTATTTGAATACGGCCAGTTCATCAAATTCAACATTCAGTTCCAATCTAATCTATACACATTTATTTTTTTAAACCAAGCCAGAGAAATTAAATATAATATTTACATAGTGCTCCCAATCCCAGCCACGTGGCATTTGGGATACTTCACAAACTTAATACAATAAAATACAGTATGTTGGATTAGAAACAACTATCTCTTCATGTGGATGCATCTCTAGCAATATAAATTCCTACCTACAAGCAGAACTTGTTCTTAGAAACATACAATGTGGAAACATGTACATGTTCTTGGAAATGTGTTTCTACCCATATAATTGCATGCACACTAGGGCTTGCATGGATAGAACCTTTTTGGCTAGGGACTTGATTCTCTTACCAATGTAGTTCCATTGGTGGGAACATAATGGCCCAATCCTATACACTGCATGAAAGGGTGTGTATGTGCAATGTGTGCACAATCCCTGTGTGGAGAACGTAGTGTGCTCGCAATTGTACAAACCACACGCAACAGACATGACCATTCATGCGTAACTTTAGGATCAGGCACAGTGTGTGTAGACCAGGCCTACAGCAACTGTTGGAGCAGAAATCTCTAAAGCTGTTCAATGAAAGAAGAAGCTGGAATAACAAGTCAGTAGTCTTGGGTGAACTTTGGTTCAGTTATATCAAGCAGATTTTGTCTGGTCTCAGCCTGAAATGGTGGCTTTGGATGAGTTTCATTTCAGAATATTGGGATTAATATTTAATCACGCAATGCAAAATGACATTGGGGTGTGGGGCAAAACTTGGGAAGCAAACACACACATAAGGATTTATTGTTTAGTATTATTTTCTATACCACCTTCAATGTTCAAAGTGCTTTGCAGTTTTTATCTAGTTCACCCTCACAAAAACCTTGTAAGGTAGGTCATTATTGTTCCCAGTTTACAGACAGGAAACTGAGACTAAGAGCTAGTGACTTGCTTGATGCCACTCAGTGAACCCATGGCTAAGCCAGGATTTGAACCCCTGTATCCCAGGTCAACACTTTATCCACTAGACTACTTTGGGTGAAAACAGACATGCACCTTAACTCCACTTTAACATTTCATATCCAGGTTGCAGGGCTGCATAGGGTGTCAATACAGCTCTGCAACATGTGTTAAAGCAGTGTTAAAGTGGAGTTACGTGCATGTCTCTTTTCACCCTATGCTACACTGGTTCTAGATTTAAACAAGTCTGTGGTAATGGACCCCTCGTTTCAGCATCTGCTTTTTGCAAACTTTATCCCCAGCCAGCATGATTCCAACCTTGCATACCTGTGAGTGTTGGCTCAACAAATCGTAACCAATTTTGAGCACTCGTGGTGCTGTCTGAAGACTAGCCTGTAGTGGATATTTGACCAATTCCACTCTTTGGTGTAACTAGGAATTTACATGTATACCCATAGTATAGACAGGAAAACCACAGTTTCTATCACTGCAGTTTATTTCTGCCAAAAATCTGGCCAACTGAACAGTGTTTTTTTGTTTACCCTAGATTTTGCTGCGGTTGGCCACTGCTGGCTGGAATTGGGGTAACTTTGAAATTTAGCAATGGCCTGAGCAGATGTAGCATGGTTTATTTATATAAACCATGCTGCACCATACAGCATGGTTAATTTTAAATTGTTGTTTTAAATAAACTAAGGTCCAGGAAATGAGTGCCAGACTGTGGCGGCTTCTATGTTTTGTTTTTTTAAAAACAGATACAACTGGTCTTAACAATATTCATTTGTAGTGGTTTCTCCTAAGGCAGGTTGAGCGGAGATTCTGACTAATTCCAGAAGATTATGTACATCTTACATTCAGAGTGAAAGCCCCTGTATATTTTCAAACAATAGCAAAGATTTAGTAAACCCAACAAAATTCCAGAGTTCCATTTCCTGGTAGCAATACAAGTTGTTCTGTGAAATTTTTGGTTTTGTAATTCAACGCTGTGGTGATGTTGTTTTTTTAAAAATCCTTTCCATTTGTCTCAGAGATTGCAAGGCAATATTGCTCCATAGAAGGAACAATGACAATATTAGGGCACTTTTAGACATGCCACCTGGCTCGCAGATTTAAATAATCTACCATTAGAAAAGACATGCAGGCGGCATTTAGACGCGCTGCCACCATTATAAACAGTGGCTCGCGCATTCTTTATAAACCGCATTGGTAAAACCTTGATATCAAAGTTTTACCAATGAAGTTTCAAAAGAATGCGCGAGCTGCGGCTTTCAATGGCAGTGGCGCATCTAAATGCTGCCCACGCAACTTTTCTAATGGCGGATTATTTAAATCCACGAGCCAGGTGGCCCATCTAAAAACAGTCTTGGAGTCAATTTGTTATTACTGTTTGTACATTACAATTGTGTTTAGAGGCTCCCAATAAGATCTGCACCCTAATGTGCTGGATAAACAGATTATGAGGGAGAGTCCCTTCCCTGAAAAGCTAAATCAGGCATGGGAAACCTCAGGCCTAGAGCGTGGGTCCTGCTGCAGCATGATTTTCAAGATCTGTAGCAGTTAAGTAGCCGCTACTCTTTCTCCACTCACAGCATATGCCAAAGGGACACACGGCCCGCTGTGAATGCAGAGAGCTTGTACATAGTTGTCGTGAAGTCTGTTAAGGGACCTCACAACAAATATGTGCCAGCGGGAGAAAGGGGGTGGAAGCTGTGGGTCCTACCCCGCTGTGGCTTCTGCTCCTGTTTGGGGAAGCAGTGGCAGGGGAAGACCGGGAATTTCTTCCACCTGGTCAAAGGAGGGGCTACCTGGAACAGGAAGCAGTGAGAGCTGATGGCAGGAGCAGTGGCAGGTTCTGGGTACTTACAACTGCCACCAATGCTTGCTGCTCCCCAATCCACGGGGAGGGGAACTTCCCAGATGGGGAGTAGCATGTCCTGGTGGCAGCAGCGGCTGCAGTTCCTTGTCACTGTTCCTGCCACTGCCAGTACTTGCTGCTTCCCTGTCTCAGTACGTCCCCTACTCCCTTCCCTCCAAACTAGAGATGGTACGAACAACAGAATAACTGCTCCTGGTTTTGTTTTTCCAATTTCAAGAAGGTTGTAGTCAACTCGAACCACGTTCATCAAAATGTTTGAGCAACCAATTTCCACCCCACCCCCCCCCCAATTTTGTTCATTCTGGTTCGTTTATTTCATTTACTTTGTCCGTTTCTGGTTTTCTGTTCATTTTCACCAATGAAAACGAGTGGTAGAAAATGAGTTGTACAAACTGGGAACGGCCCAACCAAACAACCTGAAAATAAGGAAATTGGTAATCAATCGAAGATTGGACAGGTAGTGTTTGTTTGTTTGGGGCAAGATTGTTTGGATTAAATGGGTTTGCTCATTCTGGCAGAAACTGATTTCAGCTCTCCTCCAAGCAACTTATGGGGGCCAGCAGGTACCCACTGGCTACTCATGTTTTAAATGAAACATCAACCATGTGTTCTGGATTGCCCATGTGGGCAATTTATAACCCGTTAATTTGTTTTCACTCCACAACACAGAGGGTAATTTCAGACGTTATGGGATCACAGTCAGCCACCCTGAATCACAGTGGATTCAGGGTAGTGGCTGTGATCGCGCAAACGTCTGTTTGAGCCCCACCAGATGTTCACCATGGTGAATTCCTGGCCGGGTTCAAAGCTAACCATGATTCCGGAGGTGAGACCTCACCTCCAGAATCATGGTTAGCTGAACCACGATCAGGAATGGGGTGAAGGTAACGTCTGTTACCTCGACCCGTTCTGGACCATGGTTCCGACCGCAGTACGGGATCGGGTGCAGCAGCCTGATTGGCCGCTGCGCCCGCCCGTCTCCCTGAGGGCGGGCGGCTGGAGGAGCGCAGGGCTGAGTGGCCACATGTCATGTCATGCCATGCAGCCCCTCCCCAATTGTCCTCCGCGATCAGGCCGGCACGTCTATAGGACGGCTGGTCTGATCACGGACCAGGATCAGAGACAGATCTCGGTCCAGGGTTCAGCGTGGTGGGCCAAAAGGCCCGTCACATCTGAAATTACCCAGAATGAAACCAACAACAACCTTGGACAGGGAAAGGACTCAAGTGTCGTGTTCTCTTTCCTTGTACCCCAACATCCAATTGAGCTGACCTTCCACGGCTGCCATTGTTTTCCAACACCCTAAACAGCAAAAGATGGTTGCTGCTCCACTGGCTCACTCTATGTGGGTTCTAGCATGTGTTAGAGTAGCCTTGGAGCTGATCTAATTTCTGTCATTAGTTTATGCCTCCTAAGAACACTTTTTTCACATACATCCTTCACTAAGTAACTGGGTTCTGCTGTGCTGCCTCTCTTGACATATCTCCTATGCCCAGGTAGGGTAGCAGCTGGCAAAGGTGCTGGCTCTGCTGTTTCTCACCAGAGTGGCACTCCCCTTCATTAAAAGCATTCTCCAGGGGCCACTTACAGGCAGAGTTCAATCCTACATCTGACTGTGCAGTAGATCTATTCTGCCAGGCTTTATTTCTCCCTCTCCTGCCAGCTCCTTTTCATTTATTCATTTATTTTTTAAAAATTTGCACAAAGGTGAAAGCTTACAGAAGGTCTGCTGCAAAACATCTCATTCATTAGGTTCTGAGGGAAATGTAACTGCTCCACCGCTATGACATAGGCCTGAATAAATCCCCACTTGGAAACGTGTGCTCTGTTTTCAGAGGGGTGTTCAGCAGCATTTCAACGTTGCACCACAAACACCATTCTACATTCTTTGCATGTGCCTGCATCTAACACCAGACAATAAATCTAGCTTGCTAATTACACATCCAGCTCTTTATAACCATCATAAAACACATACAGCTGGTAAAGCCATAAAATTATGTCAAATCATATTTCTAGTTTCTAAAGAGAAACAGGATTAGTTTGGAGTCTCTTGGTGAAGCTGCAATGTTCAAAGATATTTGAGGAAACAGTTGCCAAATAGTTCGTCATCCACCTTTAATTAGGTAGCAATGCTGTCTCCCCCCCCCCCCCCCCAATTTTAAAGTGCTTGAACATTGTTGTAACTCAAAGGCGGTTTTTAAACAGGAAACACCGACCATGCAGGTCCCCCCATCCCCCACCTGCCTGAGCACCTGTCTGAAGGTAGTGTGAGTGGGTGTGCGTGCCCATAGCCCACACACCACCTACTCCTGCTGATGCATGGAGCATCGGGGGAAAAACGGGATGCTCCATATGGGGGCATGAGTGGGCAGTGCATGGGTAGAGGTGCACACCCATCACACACTTATCTCAGCCCGTTTGGTTCCCCCATACTCACCGGACATGCATGGGCACTCCGCATGGTGCACACAGACCTGCCCCCCCCCCCAACCGTGCCCATTTAAAAAACAGCCAAAGCGTTTTGAACAATTATATGTCATTGTAGCTAAAAATACAACTACAATACAAATAAACCCACTTTTGTAGAATTCCTTGGCAGCCAAGTTCAGGTGTTTTTTTTCTCCTGCTCATTTCGGATACAATTCCCTAAATGCTGCCAGTCTATATGCTTATCTGGAACAACGGGTGGCCTGTAGGATCTTAGTCCTGTGGTCCTCAAACCAGGAGGAGGGGGCACAAGAAGGAGCACAGCTATCAAACCCCCTAGCTCCACTCTGAGTTGGAGGAAATATCCAAAATGAGCCTGGAGACAAAGCAGTTCAGCTTATATCTATTATTGTAGCTACTGCAGCGGATAAGCTTATGAAAGCTTTCAGTCCTGAGAAGGGCCCTGTTTCGCCTGAAAGCTTGCATAATCTCACCAGCTGCAGTTGGCCCAATAAAAGATATCACCTGAATTACTTTCTCTCCATCCCCTATATTTGGGACTAACACGGCAACCATCCTCCCTTTCAAGAGGTAGCGAGGGAAAGAGGGCAAGGGGGAAGAAATTGTGCGCAAGAGGGCGAGGGGACAAAGCGTACGTGTGAGTAGGAGAGAACCTCAAATAGCACAGACAAAAAGGAAGGGGCACAGTCTAAAAAGTTTGAGAACCACAGTCTTCCTACTCTGTCTGCAAAGTACCCTGCACAGGAGTGGCTCACTATAACAGTCAACGGCTCTGTAACTAAGGCCCTTTTTACACAGGTAGTGTGGGAGGGGTGGTGTTCGCACCAGTGCATGTGCGGTGGGGGTGGGAGGGGGTATAGACGGGCACACACCCATCAACATGCACGGATCAACCGCCATTTTTGCCGGTTGCTCCATGTGTGGATGATGGGTGGAGGTGGGTGTGAATGCGTGTTCATTGGGAGTGTGCAAGTGCACACACACACCCGCCACAGATTTTACACAACAAACACCTACACATGAACACCCAGATTTCTGCATCTCGTGTAAAAAGGGCCTTAGTTAAGCATGTGCAAATTCTCAAGCTCATTAATGTATTCTTGTCTCTCCTGATGTTCACCTCTCCATTCTTTCCCCCTCTCTTGTCTCGCTTAGAATGGAAGCCCATGGGGTAGGGATTTGTCTATAACTATTGACTGTACCATGCTAGGTACACCGCTGGTGCTAGAATAATAATCATTTTTTAAAAACCCAGCTCTTTCTAGAAACTTAGGATGGCTTGCAGAAAAGGAATCTTTAAAAAATAAAATAATAATCTATATGAAATGCTTATGAAAACACTAGGCTGGCAGACAGTGTTACCTGGCTCAGACTAGAATTACTTTTTCTGTCTTCTGGATAAACCATTCCCCCTAGGAGAAAGGCTTAAGATGAACAACAGCTCAGTGTCCTATCCTGTAGCAGCCGAACAATACGAACTTTTGAAGAAAAAGGGATTCCGCGCAATGTGAAGGAAGGCTAATTAAATTTTCACATGTTCGAGGGAACTTATTTGTACAAAATGTGTCTGACGTAATGGGCAGCATCTGTTTGAATAGCTGCCCCCACAATTCCCAAAACAATCTGGCTGGACAAACAGTAACATAATAAAAAAATCCAGATGAATTAAACGTTACCTTCCCATATCTGGATGCGAAGGTTCCCGTGAGTAAGGAGTGAAAAATAATGATCGTCTCATCCAAGTCCCATACAAAAACACGCTGCAATGAAAGGCAAGGAGACAGAAGAGAGACAAATACATTCACTCGTTAAGTTAAGCATTTGCACAATTTATTTACTGGAGTGTGGGCAAATATCATAGCTACACTCTTAAGATAATGAATAACCCCACTTTAGGCATTGATTATGGATGCCTCTTTTGTTACTTAAATGAAGGTCGTTTTTCAAAAAAAGGATCAAGCACTGATGTTGACGCACTTGCCTTCAAGATGGATTTCTTGCTTTCCTAGCGTGCATAGAGCTCCCATGGGATCTCATGTTAGGAAAGCAGAACAAGAGTCAAGCACTCTTGTAAACCCCAGACATTTGTCCATGAAGGTTTTCCATCAGATGGCAATTAAACAACTATTTTTGTTTTTTAAATGTGCCAAACCCGAGCTCAGATTGAGACCAGAAGGGAAGAACAATAGATGGAAAGGGACTAGACAAATTGGCAATTGGGATAATTATTTTAAAAGGCACTGTTAAATAGTTACTATTATTTTTATTTTAAAAATTTAAAACGTTTATTTATTTACATTTATATGCCACCCTTACCATTAAGGCTCCAGGAAGTTTACAAACAACAAAAATGTCTAAAAAATTCGCTTAATCCTTAATTTAGAGGCCAGATTCTCATGCTGACATCAGTGGAAATATTGTGATTTACACCAACTGAACATCTTGCAGTAAGATTTCCCCCCCTATTTTTAAGTCTCTGTGAGATGGGTTCATTTTATCACAGTGGGTAAAAATAGACGTGCAGCCGGCGGGGCGGAAACCCAACCCTTGTTGCCATGGCAGACATGGTCCAGACCATGTCGGGGCATTGGAGAGACATGCCCATGGCCAAAGCACCAGGGAGGGTGGGGGGGCATGCCAAACGTGCGGCCAGCCCAGTCCCCATGCTGCACCCAGTGCCCCGCCCCCTGCCATGATGGGCAGCTATGATGGCCAATGACAGCTGGCCATGGTGGCCCTGGCCCAGGTCAGCATATTGGCCCAGGAACAGACATGATAGCCCGATGTGGCCTGGTTGGGCGGGCCTTAGCCTGGGCTGTGACTTTGGGGGTTTCTAGGCCATAGTCAGACTGAGTCCAGGCTAGCCGCCAACATGGCCCAGGGCAATCTTGCGCCAACATCTGGGGGCGCCGGCTGCACATACCTGCAGGTGAGGTCCAGGCTGAAATGTGATAAAAGCGGGCCAGTATTTTGTCAGTGTATAGGAGTTGGGAAAGGACATAGACCCTACGCACAAATAGTGAAAGGAAGATTAAGATTTGTTTCAGTTTAAATAACTGGAAGCATTATTAGTAACAAGAAAAAGGGAAGAATTTTCTGTGTGACAGCAAATTTTGAGTTGTTCGTGCCTCTATGCAAAAAATGTCTTTTGGGCATCTCAAGCAAAAAGATTAGAACGTTTTGCCACTAAATAATGAAACAAAAACAGGAACATTTTAGACAGGGTAAGCAATATATGTTTTAAGAGTATAAAAGAGAAAAAATTCAGTGAGAGGCTGTGGTTAGAACTTGTTTGCACTGCAGTACCTTAATCATTATTGCTACTACTAGAGATATGGAGCTGTGCGAAAGGTAAGGAAGGCCTTGCCTATGAGGGAAAAGTAATCCAGTTTAACTAAAGGTGTGACTTTACACCGGATTAATTAATCAGAACAGGTTTTAAACCCTATGTAAACACTTAAGTTAGATGAAACATGGTTTATTCTGGGTTAGCTGAAATTGGATAGAAGCAGGGTTAACTTAAACCAGACTAAACTATTCTTGTCTGAGTTATGAGTTACTACATAAGAGTTTAACATGGTTTAGCTAATCCAGAGAAGCAACTCTCTGTGTAGACAAGTCTCAAGCCACCTTTACAAGCAGAAGCTGTTATGACTCACAACCCCACTTCTGTTGAAATTACTTTAAGGAGGAGATGAACTATGTTTAGATGAGCTAAGTATGTAGCCAATAACATTGTGGCCAAGACCACTCTAGTTTGATGTTTGAATATTTTAAATGATTGTGTAACTGTTTCTGATTAACAGAAAAGGAATCCATGTCATTACCTCAATTTCATTGTCGACAGTTGGGGAGGGATCGTTGCTTCTTTTCGATCGGCCTCGCAACTTTCCGTCAGTCCCTCTGTGCTGCCTGTCTGTTTCTGTGTCTTTAATGGGTGTTGTTGCATATTTTCCTATAGGGAGAAGAGGTATCCCAATGAAAGTCAATGCATTTTGTATGACCTATGTCCTCAGCTCACATAAAAGAACCAATCTGCAAAGTTGTGCTAACTGCTTTGAATTAGGAATGCTGCAAACACAGTGAAATCATTCCCCATGGCCCCAAGAAAACAAAGAAACCAAATAAACAGGAGCCCTAGTCTCTCAATTTGTCTTATTGTGCAGACTGTACACTCTTAATAACTACCTCATAAATAAGGGTATTTTTACATGTGATGACTCAGTGAGTTGTCACGCTTAAACCCACCCTGGGGTGAGCCCCCTCACCCCGAGCAGGGGTCTGCCTGATGGTCTAACAAATATTGCAGCGGCTGGGGGAGGGGGTGGGAAGAGGGTGGGGGCTGTGCAGATGTGGGTCCACATGGCCCCGCCCCTGTGCTCCTCAGTGCAGCCTCGCCACTTCTCCGATGGGCGGGTGCGGTGACCTATGGAGGCTGCCACGCCTGCCTGTAATTACTCCAGCCATGGGCCAGGGTTAGGTGGAGCGGGCTATCAGACGTGATGGCCCGCTCTACTTTGGTCCGGGGACACCTACCCTGGACTGTGGCAGGGCTTAACATGGGATGTGCACTGGCCGGCGGTCTGGGGTTACTTCTGCTCCTGCCGATGGTCAACATCTGGTGGGTTGGGAGCAGACATTACACTCCCGTCCGTGGCCACTCTGGGGTAAGTGTGTCCACGGATGGGGGTGCCACTTCTGAAAATACCCTATGTTGTCATCCTTAGTAGCAAGCTGTGTATATTACATGGTTTCATAGGATTTGCAGCCCTCAAGTTTCCTACAGTCTGCAGTCAAACACTCTACAGCCAGTCATATTTTTAGGCCTAGATAACGTGGGTCAACATTCCTTCTCCTGGACTTTCTACTTCCAGATCCAAAAACTATGGCCACTTTTAGATGTGAGTGGTGCACACACAGCGTGAAATAATGCCAAATGTGTTGGCCACTGCGTGCACACATGTGTGTATGAGAGAGAGAGAGTGCTTTAGAATCAGAAGATTAATTTGGGGGTTTAAATTAGGGCTGAATGGAAAACCATTCTCGTGAGAATGCACAAGATTCTCCCAACCCCCGGCGAGATCTCGCTTGTTCTCACAAGGGTTCTCGAGAATCTCGCAAGATTCTTGAGAAACCTCAAAAAGCACTCTGCACATGTGCAAAATGGCTATCCTGGTCGTTCTGCACATGCGCAATCTCCCAGGGGCCATTTTGCACATGCACAGAGTGCTTTTTGAGCTCTTTGGAGAATCTTGCATGATTCCCGAGAACCCTAAATCACTCTGCACATGTGCAAAATGGCTGCCAGGGGCCATGCATGCATAGAATGGGCAGCAGCCATTTTGTGCATGTGCAGAGCCAGTTATCGCTGCGCGAGAATCTCGCGAGAACGGGTCAAGAATCAGCCAATTCTCGACCCTTTCTCACAAATCTCGGCAAGAACCCGGTTCTCACCAAGATCTGCGAGAAATGTGACAGTGAATTTCAGCCCCAGTTTAAATATGTACCTATAATGCATTGGCAACATAGTACTTCTTACGAGAACAATGGGTCAAAGTCTGTCTTCCACACTGTACAGATTTTATTTATTTAAATTTTATTTATATTTTATCCCGCCCATTCCCTTGGGACTCAGGGCGGGTTACAATGCACAAAAATAAACCCAGATATTAAAATACTCCCATAAAAGGTCTTGTCTCCAGAAGATGAGCAGGCTTGGACTTAGATGAATCTCCAAGGGGAGGGAGTTCCATAATTATGAGACTGCCACCGAGAATGCTTCTCTGCATGCCTCATTTTAGAAACTTGATGGGTAGATGGTACCTGCAAGCAGGGGCGTAGCTATCATAGGGACAGACGGGACATGTGTCCCGGGGCCCACCATGGTTGGGGGCCCACACAGTCCATCCGTCCCCCTGATAGCTAAGCCGTTTAATTTTTTATTTTATTTTTTTGTGGATGGACGGACCCCAGGGGCCCGGCTGAGAAGGAGGTGGGCCCCCCCCCGGCCCCGCAAGCCCGCCCCCGTGACCCCGCCGGGCCCCCAATCCCGATGATCCCTCCTGGCTCCTGCCTTGCCGCCGCAAGCCTTAGCCCCGCCTCCCTGTTGCGTGAGCCGTGCGCTGCGCTGGAAGCCATTGCGCATGCACCGGCGTCCAGCGAGAGCGGCAGAAGACACGAGGCAGGCAGGCGGCGACTCAACAGAGCTGGCCGAGGCACACGTACTTT
>QEPC01008027.1:848942-904544 GCA_003113815.1 Sphenodon punctatus | reverse complement strand
GGGGGGGGGGAGTGTGTCTTGTCTGAGGGGCTCTCTGTCTGCTGTGCCTGTGGCAGCATGGGCAGAATTTCTATCCAGCATAAGAACGTTTAGGGCTGCAAAGCTCTTTTGTAATTGTGATTGATTCGCTTTTGAGCATAGTTTTTGGAAGCGACTGTTAATTGTTTATACAGTAAGGACATTGAGGGACAGGGGAGTCTATGGTGATGGGCCAGGCTGGGGGGGCCCACAGTCCATTTCTTGTCCCTGGGCCCATTCCAACCTAGCTACGCCCCTGCCTGCAAGAGGGTACTCATGGCTGACCTTCTGTCTATCCTCCTCAGAGGCCACACTGGAACATGATGAGGAGGAAGGCGCAGTTTTTCAGAAATTTGGTATCCAAGCCGTTTATGGCTTTATCAGTCAAAACCAGCACCTTGAATTGTGCCCGGGAAGCTACTGGCGGTCAATGCAGACTCTGGAGCACCAGTGTAATGTGTGCCTGGTGACCTGTCCCAGAAGAAATTGAGCAAAGCCTCTGGTCTCGCAGCAATCAACAGGAATTTTGCCATTGATTTCCAGAGCCAGAATGTCAACTTTAGATCTCGTATAAATGTTTTAGTTACCTAGTGGCTCCACCATGTTATTGATCGGAGTACATTTACTCTCATCATGGCAGTAAAATTAAATACTGCTGAACAAATTATTTTCTAAAGTGGCAATAGTTGCCAAAGGTATATTCTAAATCTAATGAAAACAAATGACATTTCCCCAACGTTTTAGGAAATTTCAACACGTTTGTTTTGAAGCTTTCAAAAAGCCCTTTACAATTTTTTGAAAGTTTTCAAAACATCAATTTTCAAACTAAACTGCTAGCTTTTGAGAGAAAGAAAAGAAAAAGAATTACAAATGATGCTGCATGGAATGTTCATCTTTAAAAAAGGCTGCTTTTGATTTAAAAAGTGTCTTTGTTAAATAAAAAATTGGCCTAAATGTAGTTTATTCCTAAATGTGTGTGTATGTGTTTTTAATACGTTAGCCATTTAAACAGGACTCCAGGTTTACCAATTTAGAAAAAGCCAAAGGTGAAGGTCTCTGCAGAAGATGTCAATTTTGATAGGGTTCACTTTCATAAACCTCCATATAGATTGTTTTTCCCATAATGGCCAATCCTTTTCAGACACTCTTTTCTTTTCACCTTGCTAACCTGAGGCCTCTCGACCTCCAACCAGCTCAGACACAGTGTTGTTAGGACAAACACAGGTTGATCCTAAGGCAGCTTTTTGAAATCACGATTTTCCAAATAGGCCGAGATAAGATCTAAAGGAACAGAAAATCCTCCAAGTGCTTTTAGAGCAATCTGTGATCACATTTTTTAAAGTAATATTAGTTTATTTTTCTTTTTGAGTAACCACAGATGTGCAGATTTGTTCCATAAGTCAGCATACCCTACTGAGGGCGTATATATTGTGATCATCCACAAATTATGTGGTATTTTATATAAATGTTATTGCCTGCCAATGAAAACGTTAGGGGGAAAGCGACATCTGAAGACTGAATTCAAACAGTACATAGGAGGATATTGATCTGTCAGTAATTCCGTAAACCGCTTGAGCCCACAGAGTTTAAAAACCAAGCATTCTAGGAGATCCTGCATAATTTCAAAGGTACGGAGTCTTTTTATGTGGAATTGGTAATTGGCATTTAACTCAGCCTGTTTTCTAAGAGTTTTTTTTTTTTAAAAAAAGACACTAAACAGTTTAAATACCAGTTAACCTACTTTCTCATAAAGCTAGATTTTATGTGCTGTTGTTACACATGTACTAAGAATAAGTAACAGGGCCAAGCTACAAAATTAGGATCTGGATTTCCAAAGCCTGGGTGTGTTTGCACATGGGATTTTGGTTCAAGCTCATCGTTATTAAAAACTAACCTTGTTAACATTTGCCAGCTTTAAGTCTAATGTAAACTTTTACACTCTCTTGCTCTTTTCATCTTTGTATCACAATACCATGCCAAGGCCAGGAACTCAGACGAAAAACAGGTATCAATTAAGAATAGACAGCTGAATGGGTACCCGGAAAAAATGAGCAAACCTGTTAAAACTACACTCCCTGAACTGAAAATGGCCAGTCAGGTAATAACCGATAATACCCATTTGCACTCTGTCAGGGATCCATTTTCGTTATTCATTTCAGTTTTTGGTGTGGTTACTTCATTTTGGTATTTTAGTTATATCGTTTTAGCAATATCTGTACATGTACTGTTGCCATAAATGATGCAACCAAAATACTAAAATGACTGAAAAACTGAAATACAGACCCCCCCCAATGAAGTGGAATACCTCAAAAACCATAGATATGCAAAAACCCATTTCAGTCACAGATATTGCTTAAGTACTGGAAGGACTACCTAAAAATGTAAATTATAACATCCACAAATAATAAATCCACTGCCCATTATCTTGAATTTAAGAAATACTCACAAAAGGAACACACAATTTGATTGTAGAATTTGCATTTTCAAAGCTGTTCTCTAAATTTGTGCTTGCAGTTCTGAGTACATACTCTACATTGCCCTAAGCATACGGAACTGGGGATTGAAGGACTAGAACTCAACTCCAACATCAGGAAGACAGTCTTTGGCAGGAGGGGGCGGGATAATAAATCTCTTATAATAAATAATAATAATAATAACAACAACAATAAATTAATAAACGTATGTGCTGGCAAATCAGACAGCAGTGGGTGATTTCAGACGTGACGAGATCACGCTGAACCACACTGAACCACGGTGAACCCCGCAGCGGGGCGAAAGGCCCCTGAACGTCTGCACAGCGTGCGCCAGATGTTGGCCACGCTGAATCTGCAGACGGGGTCAATTTGAACCACGCTTCCCGGGCTAGCCGGGGGAAGGTCCCGGGAAGCGTGGTCAAATGGACCGCGGGCCGTGGCGACCAAAAAGTAACGTCTGGTCGCGTGCCACGGGCCGGGATCCCCGGCGGGATCCCGGGCCGTGGCACGATCGGCCAGACGCGGCGGCCGCATTGGCCCCGCCGCCCGCCCGTCTCCTCGGAGGGCGGGCGGCGGGGTGCGTGGAGGGGGCGGGGCCGTGCGGCCGCACGTTGCGCCGCGCGGCCCCGGCACCTCCCACTTTCCCCGCCGGGATCCCCCCGGCACGTCTGTTGGGCCGTGCCGGGGTGACCCCGGCAGGGAACGAAGACGTTCGTTACGGTACGGGGCCAAAGGGCCCCGTAACGTCTGAAAGTACCCAGTGTTGGAGATAACTTGTGAAATTGCAAAGAATTTCAAACACTGTAATGGATTCACTTACCAGATAGTGATTCTGTGCTCTGATTGGTGAGGTTGTGCGATGAGTCTTGGAGAGAGTACGTTGATGTTGGGATGGCTGATGGGCTGACGCTATTTGTTGACATGTAAGGAGAGTTGTAGGAAGAACTGTAGTACTGGGAGTACTGACTTTGGGTAAAGCTCGGATAGGATGAATATTCCTGGGGGAGAAGGGGACGGGAAGAGAAGATATGAGCATTAATCATTCTGAATCACAGGAGTTATATTTTACAATGCTGTAAGCCGCCCCGAGATGCCGTAGGCATGAGGGGGTGGCTAACAAATATTTATAAATAAATAAATAAAATAAGGTATTACATGTAGCAGACACAATAAAAGTTGTGGGATCTAAGATACACTACGCTAAAAGTCACACTCAGAGTTCAGAAACGCTTTTTCCAAAAGTAGTAATTCAAGTGATGTTTGGTAGACATCTTTGTTTTGCCCAAGTAAACCCTGCTTCAGTTTCCACTAGCAGAACTTGAGTCACAACAAGAACTACTCTTTATGTGGGATTCACCCAGTAACGCTGGTGATGAGCGTGATGGCTCTATTGGCTTTTGTTGTTGTTTTTTATTACTGTACTGGAATATGATGATAAGCTGAATTCCTTAATAAAACTGAACTGAGCAATTTTAAATCGTTCTGATTACCAGGGCATCTTCCCGTATAGAGATGACAGAAGCTTCTAGTTTTTTATTTATTTATTTAAACTGATAAGGGAAACCTTTTAAAAACTATTTTAATCCCATTGTAAAGAAGCACAAAATCCCCAAGTTCATTGTTTTCATGTCACCTACAAACTGCAGTAAAGGTACATCGCTTTTGGCTTTTGCTGACCACAGAGTCTTTCTGAAGTTGGTAGAGTGATAGAAATATTCCACTATTGTTATCAAAAATTCACAAGTGTTAAGGCAAACTCCTTGTAAAGACAAAATTTGAAAATTAGGCTTCAGAGATAACTTGCTGAGGACAGTTGGCATCATTTTAAAAAAGCATACAAGTGAAAATTAATGGTGGGAATTGGACTCCTAAATCCCGTTTGAAAAATGGGATTTAGGACCTAATTTTCAGAACATCTGCTCTCACAAACTTTTGACTTCATTTTAGCTTGTGAATAGTCAACATTTCTGAAAAGTCAGGTCCTTAGGCCACTCAGGCCCTTTTCTAATGGGGGCGGGTGCATGGGGGGATGAGTGGGCGGTGCGGTGGGCGGGCGGGGGGCATGCATTCCCATGGATACCCCCCCACGCACACATGGAACATCGGCGCCCATTGCTCTGTGTGTGGGTGATGGATGGAGGTGGGTGAAACACGGGAGCACGCATGCACCCACACCCACGGCGTTCTCATGGGCATCCACCAATCCCCCCTGCACCCGCTGGTCAGTCATTTCTGCTATTTTGAAAATTCTACCCAATCTCTTCAGTTTGATCTAAACCAATGTCTACTGTTAATCAATTTCCCTGTTTGCACTGCATTGTTTCTGCATGTTATCCTCCTATGATATGTTTATACACACATGCATTTTCATGATCAGATAGATAGATCGTTATATTTATTACCTAAAGCCAAGACAAAGGTGCAGCGGAAATGGTGGCTTTAAGAAAGCTGTAAGAATGATCTCATGAGCTCACCATAAGAATTCTGAAACACCTTCTGCTGAGAATGCCAAAAGAGAGAGAGAGAGAGAGAGTTTTGGCAATGTGCTTTTTGCAGAGCTCCCTGCGAAGACATCACTGTGGGTGCAAGTCTATGGATATATATTGTTTTTTCAAACAAACAAACAAACAAACAAAAAACTAGACTGATCATTAGGGTCAGGTATCCCATGGAAGTAGGTAGTGTCTGACATTGTACGCTGTTGGTCCCCTTAAACACATGCAAACATTGTGGCAGTATTCTGGGAAAAATGGCAGCTCAAGCAGTACCTGATGCACCGTGCTGAACCCTGCAGAATTGGTCAGGCCATTGGCTCCTTGGTAAATCCCTGAGGTGCCTAAGGAGAATATCACATCACATTTACTGATAAGATACCCAAGAATCAACATAACAAGATATATTAAAATGGAAATCACAAGACGATCTCTCTCTCTCTCTTGCTCTCTCTCTGCGTGTGCATATTAATTTCCAGTAAGACAGAGTACAGTAAGTCACAAAAGGTAGAACATTGCTTCTAAGGTCAACGTATCAGGGTTGAGGCTGGCCAGGGGCAAGTCTCTGCAGGATGCAGCACCCAATAACATCACTTTCTTGAGGAATTAGCACCACACGTCATTTATTTTTACAAGCTTCCAGCATTATATACATAGCCTCTCAATTTAGTTCTATATACATACTGTCCCACTGCAGGGTCCCAGGGCTCCCCTGAGGCAGCCCCTCAGCTCTGGTTCTTCCCTCTTCAGGGCAGAGCCAGGACCATCCCCTCACCAAGTTCCACTCATTACAGCCTTTGTGGGACAGGGACAAGCACAGTCCCTCCTGCAGCCCACCACCCTCCAGCACAGGCAACTCCCTCTGAGCCAGGTTTGTGTAGGGGAGGGGAATCGTTAGCTCTTGCCTCTTTCTCGGTTTCCCCCTGCACTGAGCCTGGCTCAGGCTTTTAGCCCTAGGCTGGCCTCTGCCATGCCCAAGCTCAGCTGCGTTACATCAGGTACTGTCTTCCACTATGCACAGCAACTGGGACTCTATTAGCACCTGCAAATCGCCAGGTGCTAGCTCCCTTGAAGGGCCAGCATTTCTCTGAGGCTGCACCCTGACGCAGTCAGAATTTGAACCAACACTGTTTATTGCTTATTGTTAGCTTCAGTTCTCTGGGCCTTGCCTCCTACAGCTCAAAAGTCTTCCCTTTAGATTCAAGACATTCCTATTCAAATGCTTGGAGAGCAACTTCCTCCCGCTCCTTAGTTGAGCTCACGTGGATGCAAGGACGTAGCTATACTAGGATGAGGCAGTGGCGCAGCTACAATGGAGCCCATGAGCTGAGGCGGGGGGTCTTGATGACACTCACTGACTACACCCATGATTGGAAGCACTTGTTATTTGTGCACGTGAACTCATGAAGCTCAATTGCCAGAACATATTAAGACTATGAGTTAACATCAGCCTTCCTTGCCAAGCCTGTTCTGGTGCTGGTGATATTACTTATTTTGGAGGAAGATAGATGTATTGCAATGTCATAAAAACAAGAACCCACCCAGTCTAACCATCCACCCATTCACCCTGCCCATCTCCCTCGCCAAAACCGTGACAGAACAGCCAGGTCTTACAGACTCATCTAAAAGAAGAGAGGTCCGGGTCTAGCTGGGCCTCCACTGGGAGGGAGTTTCACAGTCTTGGTGCAGTCACCAAGAATGCCCTCTCCATAGTAGTCCCCCCCAGGAAACCCAGGGGACTTTGAGAAAGGCGCCCCTGGCCGACTGCAGGGGCCGATCAAGAGCTTTGGGAGTGAGGCAGTCCTGCAGGTAAGTAGACCCCAGGCTGCGTAGGGTTTTATAAGTGACAACCAGCACCTTGAATCGGGCCCGGAAGACTATGGGCAGCCAGTGCAGAGAACGGAGCACCAGAGTAATATGATCCCGGTGGTCTATCCCCATAATAGAGGGTGAGGTTTTTTTTGGCTTCTTCTTAATTTGGGATTATTTAGGGCTTTTGGCTTATTTAGGGTTTTTTTGCTTCTGATTTGGGGATATTGGGGTTATTTAGGGCTTACATTGATAGTTGTTTTTTTCTTTTATGTGTATACAGGCTTTTTGAAGTTTACATTAATCTATATGCTGTTTGGTGGATTAGGAAAGATAAAAGTAAGCCCTTTGTTTCAAATAGGTCAATTGGGCTTCAACAGCTTGAGCTGATTTACAGTGGGGTTGGGGTTTGCATGCTCCCTGGTGAAGCTGTGCCCCCTGCTGCTGGGTGGGGAGGCAGAGGTGGGGATTCCATTTTCCACAGCAGGGCCCATTTGAACCTAGCTAAGCCCCCATGCAGGTGCGATACTACCAGAGAGCACGGAGCTTTGTCGTCTCACATCTGCAACAATGCTTCTTTAGGGTCAGCCACAGCAATGCCCTCATCATACAGAGGGGCGGTCCATGAAGACATGCAGGCATCCTGAAGGAAGTAGGCAGACACCACAGAGTCTTACATGGTGTGGACTGGTATCTTTTTAGTGTCCTTGGCTCCATATTAAAGATGAGGGCAGATACCTCTGTGAATTAGGAGTGGTCTTTAGGCTTTTGTTGGGCTGCTGGCATGACCCTGGAATGTGCAGAATTCAGCTAGCCTCCTGCTTTCTTCGAATAAAAACCCAAAGAGTCTAATCACATATTTATTATTAATTATTATTATTATTATTATTAATTTACACCCACCTCCCTCACCAAAGGCTTGGCAGAACAGCCAGGTCTTGCACTGTCGATGAATCAAAAATCATAATAGGGAGATTTGCTCCCTGTGGGAGGGAGGGGATTCATCCTCCTGTGAGAGGGGAGGGTGGGGTGGGGTCTCCCCCACCTACTGGGTGGCTTGACTGTGGGGGAGGGGGTCCAGGGGCAGGAATGGCCATGGGGGGAGGCCATAACCATTGCAGTCATGATTAGGGCTGCTGTTGGTATACCAGGTATACCAGGTACCAGGTACCTTCCTGTACGGCAGCATCCCTACATGATCTAGCAGAGCTGGTGTCGGAGGTGGCTTTGCGGTCCACGAGGACGGTGGTCTTGGGGGACTTCAACATGCACGCTGACACCGGACTTCAGGTTGCAAAGCATGAGTTCATGGGTGCCATGGCAACGATGGGCCTATCTCAGGTAATGGTTGACCCGACACGTGGGAGGGCACACTCAAATCAAATCAAATTTATTGCGTGGTCGTTGACCATTGCAGTTAATACAAATAAATAAATCCATCCCAATAGGAATGGATAACATACAATATAAAACAATTATAAACTATGACATAGATATTACAATTCTCAAGGAGAGAAAAATATATATATATACAGAGGCAAAAGAGGGCTTATGGCCAACAAAACACCCACAGCCTAACAGTCCGATCCGCAGAGTAAATTCAAGGGTTTAGACTCCAAGAATGATTTCCTGAGAATGCTAACTTGTAACAAAAAGGCAGCAATATATTTAATTGCATCAGGGTCGGCATTGTCCAGTAGCAAAGATGTTAATGTCAAATCAGATCTACCGGGATACCTTTCCAGAAGAGGACTTAAAAATTGCTGCCTAGGGCAATCATATAGATGACAGTACAGCAGCATATGACTAACCGTCTCGACTGCAAGATGGTCAAAGGGACACAGACGATCATTGAAGGGAATGTCCTGTCTCCACCCCTCGGTTACCCGTGAGGGAAAGGCATTAAACCGGGCACACGAGTAGAGCTGTTTAGCCCTCCCAGAAATTGAGGCAGTGAGATAACTGGCACCCTGCCCCCAACCTGGGGCCCATAGGTTATAGTGTCTCATATGAGGAGAAAGGCTTAGCCTACCGATTTCCGGGCAATGTCATTCACCCGCTGTAATATTTCCCCACGGACAGCTGCGGGCTGTTTGAGCTGAAGATATTCTAATGATAGGCCAATCTCCCTAAGATTTTCCCTTATCGTGATTGACCAATGATCCAAGAAGACATCATCAGCTGCCTCTGTTAGAAGCTGGGGACCCTGCCTAAACCTTATCTTAATCCAGAGCTTTAGAGCTAATTCATGGGCCACCAGAGACCATGCTTTCTGCCCCAGCTCACTTCTTATAGCTGCCATGGGTGTTCCTACGGGGGCGGCCAGTAATTTCCGAAGAAATTCATTTTGGATTTTATTAACATCCTGGGCAAAAAAGGGAGCCCAGAGTTCGGCTTCATACAATAATTGGGCCCAAACTTTGCTATTGAATACCTGCACAGCTTCAACAACAGTTGTTCACCCCTGCCTGATGAAAAGTCTTTGAATAGAGGCCACCGGGCCTCTTGTAGCTATAATCACCCTTTTGGTATGCTCCCTCCAGCTACCCGATCTATGAAACGAGAGTCCCAAATATTGAAAAGACGGAACTTCCTGGATGGGATGCCCCAAGATGTTCCATGAATAGGTTTTGGATTTTGAAGAGAAGACCACGATCTTAGTTTTCTAGTAATTAATGTTCAGATGGTGCTTTTGGTAAAAGGCCGCAAAGGCCCGCATCTGTCTCTGAAGGCCGACACGAGTCTGCGACAGTAGCGCAACATCATCGGCATAGCAGAGGCAACCAACTGGTCGCGCTGCCATTCGTGGGGGGAAAGAAACTATCATCCGCCATAGCAGCTATGACCCCGTCCAAAAAGAGGTTAAAAAGAATGGGGGCCAGAACACAGCCCTGCCGGACTCCCACCGAAGTGGGTATTGGAGGGGAGACGTGTCCTGTCTGATCAAGCTTGACTACCATGGAGGAATGCTCATGGATTAAGCAAATTTAAAAAAGCAAACGTCTATCCATGGAGGATTCGTGCAACTTCTTCCACAGGGCAACCCGATCGACTGAATCAAAGGCTGCCCTGAGGTTGAGAAATGCTACATATAGAGCACCATTTTGCTCCTTGTATTTATATATAAGATGGTAAAGAGTGTAACAATGTTAAATCGTGGAGCATCCCCCCTGGAAGCCCGCCTGCTCCGGAGACAAGGCCTTAGTCTGAATGACCCATTCCTGGACTTTAGTAAGAAGATACTTTGCATATATTTTGGCTATAGCACATAACAGACTAATCGGCCTATAATTCGAGGGTTCAGTTTTTAAGCCCTTCTTATAAATTGGGATAACCACTGCCCTATCCCACTCCTCCGGTATAATTCCTGAGCTATTAATGGCCGTAAATAATGATGCCAAAACTGGGCACCACCATTCTTTCCGGTCTTTGATGAAATCAATCCATATAAGATCTGTTCCTGGGGCACGGTTATTTGAGAAAGAATCCACCAGCACCACTACCTCTTCTTTCATGACTGGCAGCCAGGCAGGCAGGGCTTCCCACTCCATACCCGGCAAGTCGCGAAATTGTTCAGTGGGACCATTATTGTACAATTTATCAAAATATTTCACCCACGCAGAGGGTGACACCTGTTGTGAGGCTGGCCCCCTCTCTGGTTTGGTGGCATTGTTTACAAGGTGCCAAAAACTTTGCGTGTCCTTTCTATCAGCCGCCTATAGTAATTTAGCCCATTGGGCACCCCAGAAGGTTTTCTTTTTATCTTTGACGATGGTCCTATATTCTGATCTGGCCCCGATATACTCTAATAAGGTGACCCGGGCAGAACTCTTCCTATAACTGGAGTAGAGTGATTTAACTCTGCGTCTGGCCAACCTACATTCCCCATCGAACCAGGGTTGTGAGAGCCTGGTACCTGAGGAGAGTGGACCCCACAAAGCTTCCCACATATGGGCTTGAATGCCCGCAATTAGGTGGACATAATGGGCAACTGTTTCTGAATGGCTGGAGGCTGCAAGGATTTGGTCCCGGATGCTGGTTACATTAAGTTTGGCTGTATAAGCTGGGCCCACGGAAAAGTCAGTGGCAAAAGTAAGAGCCATAGGGGAGACTAAAACAAAGTCTACCACACTGGCTCCTTGAACTCGCCAAAGGGATCACTATATCCCAAGCCATTCTGATCAGCCTAATACCTGAGGCATTAATCTGTGTGTCCTTTGACACTCTAGGGGCTAAAAGGTCGGGTGGGACATACTGCCTCCCATCACAATACGGGCTAATGGCCTGGTCATCCTTACCCACCCTGGTATTGAAGTCACCAGCAACTATGATCAAAGCCTCTGGATATCTTGACATCAAATCTTCCAGCAAAAGCTCCAATCTATTCCACAAAATGTGGTGATAGGAGCCCGCATTGAGAGGGGGGGGGGGGGATATAAAGTGTTATAACCATAGCAATGTAGCCCCAGATTTTGCAACAAAGCCCAATGCCAACTGGGGAGAAGTTATGATTTCCAGAATCCGCCATGGGACATTATGGGCAACCAAATAGGCTATGCCACCACAAGGTCGACCTCTATTGCTGAAATGAACAGCTTGTAGGAATTCGGCTGCAGAGCCTTCTAGTTCTATTGGTAATTTAGACCAAGTTTCCTGGAACAGTATTATAGAAAATTGTTTGATATATTCCCGTAAATCTGGGTCTTCCCTGTGCCTTGCCCATCCTGCAATGTTCCATGAGCAGATGGAAAGGGCTGAATGAGCTGCTGGAATGAGTGGTCATAAAGTAGCCCCCTCTGGAGGGTTGCCACTAGTCATGGGTGCCAGATTTGTTGCCGGATCAGTACTAGGGAACCCAAGGGCCACAGCCGGCAAGAGGCTGCTGGCAGTACAGCCCATCTCCAGACCAGCGACACCTGGTTCCAAGGAGATGGGCAGATAGTCATCTGCTGAATTACAATTTAGGTCCGCCCCTGCCCCAGGCCCAGGACTGGGGACAGGCTGATCTGGCTGATGAAAGGACTGTTTGAAAGGTTTGACTGAATTGGAAACAGTTACCACACTAGAGGAGGAAACCACAGGACACCTATCCCCAAGTGGAAGAGGCAGTGGCGCATTAACTAAAAGAGGCTGAGTCCGCTTATCAACATAGATCCTATCCATGTAAACTCCCCAGTTGGCAAATAGACCCCGCTTAACCCAGAGGCTATCAGTCAAACTAGGAGTGGCAAAACGACAAACTATACGATAAGAAAAAGGGGGCGGAGGGAGGAAATTACAGCCAATAATGGCACCCTGCAGGAACCTAGAGCCCAAGATATTAGAAAGATACAGATAAATATGACGTCTAGAGCTCCAATTTGGTAAATGGCCCGATGGCAATGGGATTATTTTGAGAACAAGGGCATGAGTATCGAGATTATATCAATCATTCCCTTCAACTGGGGGAATATAAGGCCACTTAGGGGACCCTCGAGGGGAAGTTTCCCCAGGCCCTATAAAGGGAGTCGGAGATGTTTGTGTCGCAACTGCGGCAACTTCCTTGGGGCCCTTCCCTGCCAGCTTTGCTATATCATATTGACATATCTTTAACATGTCTGTTATCATCTCAAGCCTAGATTTATAAATAGCAAACTGGAGATTAATCCCTTCTATTTGGGCATAGAGTTTAGAGATAAGGTCTGCCACCGCAAAGCATTGGTTACACACATGCTCCATCGGCGGCGGCATGACCACAAGGGAGGTAGGAGAAGAAGAGTCAATTACGGTCTCTTCCATACCCTGGGCCACATACAGATTGTGCGTGGGCTCCCGAGAGAGTATTTCAGAGCATTGCTCCGACTCCTCCCTTCCCGAGAACTGAAAAACAGCCCCCGTCGGAGATTGTGAGGGCACCGGTTCCTCCCTGCTTACAGAAGGACGAGATTTTTTTAAGAAAGTGGGCCACCGAGCGCTGACGTAATCGGGACTGAGCCCGAGTCTCCATCCCCCCTTGCAGTTTCTTCCTGCCCATTATAAATAAAGTCGATGCCTGGGTTTTTTAGTAACTGTAGTTAAAAGCCCCTTGGGATCCGCTTTATTGTGGTGTTTTATGCTGTTATTTGTTGTTTTTTGTCTCAAATAAATATACATTTCGCTATATTGTTATAACCTTTGGTTGAAACAATAAATTATTATTATTATTATTAAAGTTGATGCACCAGAGCACTAACAATCACCAGACAGAAAACCCCACCCACCCAGAAGCCACCATATGTCACTCAAATGTCCAAGGAGCTGAAGGAATAGGCAATTCCTCAGCAGAGCCAAATCCAGCGGCCAAGACAGCAGTACATCCACCCTAACAAGGGACGTCAGGAACTAGCACCCTGTGCCTGGCCAGCACCTAAGGCCACGCACACAAGGGCATACCCTTGCGCGCGTAGCCCTTCGGCGCGCTGCCCCGGTGCTGCCGTTCGCCGAGCTGGCTGCTAAAGTCCTGTGTAGCTAGCCCCGCCTCCTCCTCACCTGTCGGTCCGGCCCCAATCAGGGAATCCCCTGCTGGCAATGGGAGGAAGCCAACTCCAACCTCGGGGCTCATGCTGTGCATCAATGGGGTTGGGGGCTCACTTGGCAGTCCGGCATAACAGAGGTGTGTGCAGGGGCTCCAGGGGACAAGCTTGGTGCCGCCTTTCGGCGAACTGGCTGTTAAAGTCCTGTGTAGCTAGCCCCGCCTCCTTCTCACCTGTCAGTCCAGCCCCAATCAGGGAATCCCCCGCTGGCAATGGGGGGGAAGCCAACTCCAACCTCGGGGCTCCTGCTGTGCATCAATGGGGTTGGGGCCTGGGGTCTCGCAGGAAGTCAGGGCCCAGGCTGTTTAGGGCTTTATAGGCTAAAACCAACACCTTGAATCAGGCCCGGAAAACAACCAGCAGCCAGTGCAGAGAACAGAGTACTGGTGTAATATGCTCCCAGTGGCCCAATCCCACTAGGAGATGGGCTGCCACATTCTGCACCAGCTACAATTTCCAAGCTGTCACCATGGCTAGCCCCATGTAGAGTGCGTTACAGTAGTCTAATTGAGAAGTGAGGAAAGCATGGATGACTGTGGCCAGGTCCGAAACAAACGGCCGAAGCTGTCGCACCAGATGCAGCTGGCAGAAAGCACTCCTTGCCACAGCCTCCATCTGGAGATCCAGGCGGAGCTGCGCATCAAGGAGCACCCCTAGACTCTGTACCTGGGAGGTCAATGGAGGACAGACCCCCATCAATGATGGGGGCCACCAATTCCATCGCCTTACCCACTAACATCACCTCCGTCTTGTCAGGATTCAGCCTCAGTTGATTAGCCCTCATCCAATTGCCCACAGTCTCCAAACACAGAATAAGCACCGAGACTGCCGGGCCTGGGTCTGTTGAAAAAGAGAGGTATAGTTGGGTGTCATCAGCATATTGATGACATCGTACACCGAACCCCCTAATCACCTCACCACGCGGCTGCTTATACACGTTGAACAGGAGAAGGGACATAACAGAACCTTGTGGAACGCCACGTGAGAGGTCTTGGTAGGATGAAAAACAATCCCCGAGGACCATCCGCTGGATTCTTCTGGTCAGGAATGAGCGGAACCATTCAAGAACAGTCTCGCCAACTCCTGCACCGCAGGTGCATCACCAACATCTCATGATCAATGGTATCGAACACAGCCAACAGATCTAACAAGATCAACAGGATCGAACAACCCCAATTCAAGTCTCGGCACAGGTCATCTACCAAAGCCACAAGTGCAGTCTTGGTGCCATAAACCAGACAGAAGCCGGACTGAGAGGGATCAAGAAAACCAATACGATCAAGATGCCCCTGCAGCTGCCGAGTCACTACCCATTCAACAACCTTCCCTAAAAAGGGAAGGTTAGAGACAGGCCAATAGCTGGCAGGGGAGTCAACATCAAGTGATGGTTTCTTGAGCAGAGGCCACACCACTGCCTCCTTGAGACAGCCCAGCACTCTGCCCTCCCGCAGGGAGGTGTTGACCACCACAGCCAGCAACGGCCCCATTGTCTCCCAGCAGATCTTAACCAGCCAGGACAGGCAAGGATCTAATTCACAAGAAGTGGCCCTGAACGCCCCAAGAACATCCACCCCATCAGCGGGTGTCACCGACTGAAACTGATCCCAGAAAACTGGACATGATGGGGCTTCCATAACCTCTGGTTCCCCTAGTGTAATAAATGCTGTGTCAAAATCATGGTGAATACGAGTGATTTTATTCACAAAATAATCCACAAACATGTCACAGCGGGCAGTAGATGACTCCATTCCAAGGTTGAGGGAGGCCAGACTGACCAGCCCCCACACAACCTGGAACAGCTCCGCTAGACAGGATTTTGCAGATGCTATGAGAGGAGCAAAGAACTTCCTCTTTGCTGCATGCATAGCCACGGCATAGGCTCGTAAACTGGCTCTATGGTACAATCTATCGGCTTCAGCAAACGATGCCACCATCGCTCCAACCGCCGCCCATTTCACTTCAGCAACTGCAGCTCCTCAGAAAACCAAGGAGGTCTTGTCAGCCTCCAGAAAGGTACAGGACCTATTTGGATGGTCCTTCCCTGGAGACGTATGGAACCAGAAAGGTTCCGGAATGCTCTGGGGGAGATATGCTCCAATCTCAACATTCGACCTCTCAATTACCTTGTAGCCTTGTTGGCTGAGGCCATCGAACACCTTGTTGGCCTGGAACAACTTGTGGGCTGAGGCCATCGATCGGTCAGCTCCCAGGCATCCGCTCCCAAAGCATTGGAGACACAGGTCCCCGTGGCTTACAGAGGATCTGTGTTGGCTGAAGCAGAAAGGGTGACGGTTAGAGCGCCGGTCGCGCCGGACCTGCACTGAAGATGACAGATTGCGGCATAGAGCTAGTTTGAAAGCCTATGCCATAGCTGTGCGGGCAGTAAAGAAGGATTTCTTTGCTGCCATCATAGCATCCGTGAAGTGTCATCCAGCTGAGCTTTTCCAGGTGGTGAAGGGGCTGGTCAGTCCAACCTGTCTCCACCTGGAGCTGGAGTCTTCCAGTGCTCGCTGTGACAAGTTTAGAGACTATTTTGCAGATAAAATCACTCACATTCACCACTGCTTCAATGCAGTAGGGGAACCAGAGGTTATGAATACCACCCCCCCTTTTCCTGTTTTGTGGGATCAGTTTCAGTCTCTGTTGTCCGCTGATGCCAAGGATGTTCTGGGGTCTGCCAGGTCCACATCTTGTGAATTAGATCCATGCCCATCCTGGCTGATCAAGGTCAGCCGGGAGATGATGGAGCCGTTGCTGGCCAGGGTGGTCGACGCCTCCCTTTGGGAGAGCAGGGTTCCTGGGTGCCTTAAGGCGGCCATCATGCACCCACTGCTCAAGAAGTCATCTCTTGACATTGACTCCATTGCCAGCTATCAGCTGGTCTCTAACCTTCCCGTTTTAGGGAAGATTACTGAACGGGTAGTGGCTCGGCAGCGTCAGGCACATCTGGATTGGATCAGTTTTCTACATCCCTCAGAATCTGGCTTTCATCTGGGTTATGGCACCAAGACTGCTCTTGTGGCCTTGGTTGATGACCTTTGTTGCAAGTTAGATCAGGGTTGTTTAACCCTTTTGATTTATTAGATCTTTTCAGCTACTTTTGATACTGTTGAACATGAGATGCTGGTGATCCACCTGCGGGACCATGCTGGGGTGGGCGGAATCGTTCTTGAATGGTTCTGTTCTTTCCTGGCTGGGAGAACCCAGTGTGTGGTACTGGGGGAATGTTCATTGTCTCCCTGGGATCTCATGTGTGGTGTCCTGCAGGGATCTATTCTGTCCCCTCTTCTGTTCAGCGTGTATTTGCAGCTGTTGGGTGAGGTCACGAGAGAGTCTGGGGTTCGGTGTCATCAATATGCTGATGACACCCAACTTTACTTCTCATTTTCAGCTGACCTAGGTTTGGCCCTCTCATTACTTACCCAGTGTTTGGCAGCTGTGGGGGAGTGGATGAGGATGAGTCGTCTGAAGCTGAATCCCGACATGATGCAGGTGATGCTGGTGGGAAGGGATGGGGGGTGGAGGTCCCCGTCATTGATGGGGTTCACCCCTCCCTGTTTCCTCAGGTTCATAGTCAGGGGATGCTCCTCGACTTGCAGCTCCGCCTGGATGTCTAGGTGGCCGGTGTGGTGAGGAGTGCCTTCTACCAGTTACATCTGATACAGCGGCTGAAGCTGTATATCTCAGACTCCAACCTCGCCACCATCGTCCATGTCTTCATCACCTCAAGACTGGACTATTGTAACGTGCCCTACGTGGGACTACCCTTGGTGAGGGTTCGGAGACTGCAGCTGGCGCAGCTAGCCTGCCTCCTTATGGGGATGGGTCACCATGAACATATAAACACACGTTCTTCGTTCTTACCTATAAAGTCCTAAACAGCCTGTGCCCTGCCTATCTGCGGAATCACCTTCCCACCCCCGGGTTCTGGATCAGCCCCTGCAGTCGGCTGGGGATGCCCTTGCTGAAGTCCCCTGTGTGCAGCGGGGGGCAATGTTGAAAACAGCATTCTTGGTGGTGGCACCGCAGCTGTGGAACTCCTTACCAGTAGGGGTCTGTCTGTACCCGGATCTTCCCTCCTTCAGATGCCATTGTAAGACCCGGTTATTGCACCAGGTTTTTGGCGGGGGAGACAGTTATTGGGGAGGAGGGTTGGGAGATGTTTTTCTTGGATTCAGTAACCTTTTAACTTTGACTTTTATATTGATATGTATTGTGGTTTTAGGTTTTTATTGCTTTTATTGTAAGCTTCCCTGAGCTGCCAGAGGCAGGAGGGGGCGGGATAAAAATGTTTGTAATAATAATAATAATTAATAATAAAATTCATATTTATTTTTTAATTACTGCAGTTCTTGCCAAGTGAATTACCCTTTCTTTAACTGTTGGGGTGTTTATGTGATCAGCAGACTGCTTCAGCCAGAGCTCTGAAACAAATACCTCTCAATGTCTTCACATGGTGTCCTTTCTCCAAAGATCCACTTGTTTGTTTTTATTTTAAGACCCTGGATTAGCTGGGGAATGGACAGCTGAACAAACTTCAGCCCGCCAAGTGCAGTCACACAGTGCATGCAGCAAGAAATAAATCTCACGCCAAAAAGAAACAAGGAGGTGGATCTGCTTCCAGAACTAACTTGCCACCACATGTAGCCTTTAAAATGCATTTTTAAAAAGGGAAAAGAAAAAAAAGGGGAAAAAAAAAAGAGTAAAAGGTCAAGGGCTAAAGATCCCTCACAAGGGGGGCTCCACTAGAATGCCAAACTGTGCCCCTTCTTCACAGGGGCACTATCTCGTTCTGCTTTGTGCAAAGAGCTGAACATTCATGCCAAGGAAGGGAATACATTTTTAAAAAAAAACAAAAAAAAAACACAACAAAGCTTTTTCTTTACTGGCAAAATATTCCTATCCCATGTCTGAAACTTGTCTGTTAAAACTCTATCCTGTTGATCTTATTAGATCTTATTCTACCCTGTTGATCTTAATAGATCTTTTGGTTGATGCCATTGATCATGAGGTGCTGATACGACTGTGGGACCTGGCGGTGGTGTGTGGGACTGCTCTTGAGTAGTTCCACTCCTTCCTGTCAGGGAGGTCACAGAGAGTGGTAATGGGTGATTGCTTGTCTCGGGGCTTCCCCTGTGGAGTCGCACAGTGTACTATTCTGTCGTCCCTCTTGTTCAACGTGTGTATGAGGCCACAGGGTACGGTCATTCAGAGGTTTGGGGTGACGTGCCAACAGTGTGGTGATGATACTCTGCTCTAGCTCTCTTTTTCATTCGAACCAGACCCTACAATCTTGGTGCTTACCTGATGCCTGGCTGCTGTTAGGGACTGGCTGAGGATAAGCCGATTGAGGCTGAATCCTGACAAGACTGAAGTGATGATGGTTGGCTGGTCCTGTGACCTGGAGGGAATTGGGACTCTGAATGGGGTCCAGCCTCCTTTGGTCACTCAGGTTCACAGACTTGGAGTGCTTCTGGACCCCTTGCTGTGCCGGACTGTCAGGTGGCAGCGGTGGCCAGGAGCGCTTTTCAACAACTTCATCTGGTGAGGAGGCTGTGTCCGTCACAAGCCCTGTAAGTCAGCCGGGGGCACCCTCCTGTGGATTCCCCGTTACTCTTGTTCATTCGGCGGGGACATGCAGGAGGGCGTTCTTAGTTGCTGCCCCAGTGTTATGGAACTCCCTCCCCCTGGAGGTCCATTTGAGTCCAGGCCTGAGCATCTTTTGGAGGCGGTGCAAAACTTTTCTTTTTGTTAAAGCGTTTGATGGGCGGGGATAGGGATCAGGTGGGAAGTTGTTTGAGGGTTGGAATGGGTTGTGTGGTGGGTTTTTTTTTGGGGGGGGGGGGAAATTGTATTTTAAATGTTTTTAATTATATTTTATGTCTTTTGTAAGCTGCCCTGAGTCTTCGGGAAAGGGCGGAGTATAAACGTAAATACNGGGGGGGGGGGGAAATTGTATTTTAAATGTTTTAAATTATATTTTATGTCTTTTGTAAGCTGCCCTGAGTCTTCGGGAAAGGGCGGAGTATAAACGTAAATACACAAATGAGTTTAGAGAGCAGGACTGGCTGTCTGCAAGACTAAATTATGCAAGTAAATTGCTTGGTTCTCCATATAAACTCATACCTCCCAACATTGTGAGCAGCTAGAAGGACAAGTCTCACCCCTTTGGCCAATAAGCTCTACCCTTCAAAGAATAAACTTTGCCCCTCATGCCCTTAAACATGCATACACACACCTCTTAACATTCCCAGTCCATAAAGAGGAGGTAGAAGCTTTCCAGCTTCTCAGTCTACTTGTTCCACCATCTCTCCAATATCCTCTCAAGTGCTTCTCCGGAGAGGACAGTCAGGAAAGAGGATGGTGCCCGAGACTAGAACACGGATCTTTTGGTCTCTGCCCCCTGAAAAGAGGGACAGTGGGATCCAGCACCCAAGGAGGGACTGTCCCTCCTGAAAGGTGGCATAGAAATATAAATAAATAAATAAATAAAGTAAGTAAGAGATTACTGGGAGGTATGTAAACTCATTGGGGAAGATCCTCGGTGGGTGCAAAGATGCAGCTTTCACTGAAGTTAACCGCTGAGGATTTGGATCAGTAAATCATGGGCCTGAGTTGAACTCCTAGTAGTGGGAGTAAAGAGGAAGCCACATGTGAGTTGATTTCAACTCCTACCCAGTGGCACTGGAGGATCAGGGAACTCAGTCAAGCCTTTCCTTCCAGGCCGGCGTGTCTGCAATAGCTTGGAAGAGCATTTCCATAATGGAATTCTCTACTGAATGTACTTCCTCTCCCAGATGTTTAATTCTAAGCAAGGTGAAAAGATTCCCCTAGTAACTCAGCATCGCTGAGCAGAGTGTGAAAGAGAATAACAGAGCCCCACAGCTTACAGGCAAATACAACTTTCACAGAACACAAAACGGTTCTTGTACACAAGAGCTCAAAACAATGCAGAAGGGAATTTCTGATCCTCCTAAACTGTCAGTTTGAAACGATACATTATTCTTTATTCAAACTGTCGGGGGGGGGGATGAGTTATCTCGAGGGGCTAGCACTCTATGTGTAAACTGCGATGAGAACATGTTTACTGCTGTGCTACTTGCACATGATACCGTATCTCCCTATTTTCCAAAGGATTAGCAATAATTATATAAAAGTTGAAAGGGCTTGCAATATCAAAATGAACTTGCAGTGAACTTTGCACCAGCTGTGTAATCAAAGTGCAGTGGTAGAGAGGGAATGCAATTTGGGGCGCGGGGCAGAGAAAGCTTCACACTCGCCTATCAAATTCAAAACCAGATGCTACATGGTGGATTAAGCAAATAAGAAAAGTGCTGGAAAGTTAATGGGTGCTTCCAGACGTTACAGCTGCTGTCACTGCCAGACTTCTCTGGGCGGTGGAGGCAGCCATCACTCCGGCCAGTATCTGCTGGGCCGCCAAAGCAGCAGGACGATGTATGGACGTGCAGCTGCATGTCCCTGCGCTGTGTGCAGCCCCATCCCCACCCGGCTGACAGGCAACCATTGATGGCTGCCACGACGTCTGTCCCCCACCACTACTCGGACCACGGTGAGTGAAGTGGTCTATCAGACATGATAGCCTAGCGGCTGACCCCCAACTGTGGTGGAGCCTAGCCCAGGCTAAGGGGATTTCCCTGACTCCCAGCCCAGGATAAACTCTAGCATGGCCGGGAGCCAGACCGTATTAACATCTGATTCTGGAGGCCGTTTTTAAACATGATGGTGGCACCCAGATTAATCAGCTCTATGGCAGATTAATCTGTGCCACTGTCACATCTGAACACACCTTATGTTTCTTTGTGGAAGCCTCTGGTAAAGGCAACAAAAGTACTCGGCGCATAAATCCCATGCATCCTCAGGCAGCACACCTATGTCCTTGGCTAGAAGGGCCTGTTTGGAGAGACAGGAGCTCAGTCTCCATTGACAATTCATTCCTGGGTCTCCCTATTGAGATTCCCACCAAGGACCATAACTGCCAATTGCACATGGACACTTGTCTGCTTGAGACATCTCTCTGCCCTATTTGACATAATCCAAAAAGGAATCCAGTGAGCAATGTCTTTTGGTCACTGAGCTGGTACTGAGGAACTAGAGAGCCGTGTATCATGTTCCAATTCTCTTGAGTCCTTAATGTATCAGTTGTCTTAGGTTAAAAATATCCACTTTTCTTCCACACTCACCACCAAACAGGGTTGGCCTTTGAAGTTGCAGTTACGGTGAAGATAAAATGCAGGGCTCTTGGTGGCCCTACCCCCTTGGAGCACCTGTCATAGGGTGCTAGCAGTGGTCATGTTTTGGGGCTGTGCTGGAAAAGAGTGGGGGCTCCACAACCTGTCCTGGTGAAAATGGGGGTGGGGGTTGGGTCTGCAGGGCCCCTGGAAGTAGAAAAAATATCAGGGACTGGGGCAGTTGCCCTGTGGTAAGGCCAGCCCTGCCACCAATACCATACTGTGCAGGCAAAATACCCATGGGCTACTCTGAAAATAGACGAGGACGTCAGGCCTTTCCTTAGGACTAGCTGCTATTCTTCTAAGAAGAACAGACTAGATACACAAGACTATGTACATGGCAGTGGTTTATAAGAAACCACTATCAAATTATCTCTACTGCCCGGCGTGCCAACCAGGGACAGTCTTAGGTCAGGGCAAACAGGGCAGCTGCCCTGGGCCTCACGTTGCCCTGGGCCCTCAGGCTGCTGCTGCCTCAGGCAAGAGCAACCCAGGGAGTTAAGGCACTCTCATGATGGCCAAAAGTATTCTGAGCATTTTAAAAGTCCCTCTACAGGCACTCCCCACCTAGCACGCTGGGGCAGGGAGGCTGGGATCACAGAGCCAGTGGGTGGGGCACTCTAAGACTGTGGGGCAGGAGGCAAGGCCTACCTGAGGGTGTGGGGCCTGGCAGGCCCACCTGAGCACTCTGCAAGTGCATGGGGTAGGACCCACCCACCTACAGGGCTCAGTTGGGCCTGCTGGGCCGTCTCCTCCTCCCCAGTGCACTCTGTCACCCTACTCAGGTAATTCTTGCCCTTTGCCTCTTGTGGCTCCCCCAGCTCCCCCACCTGCTGCCTTGGGGCCCACAAATTCTAAGACCAGCACTACCACCAGCCTCTGTCAAGCCCCTCCTTGACACCTATCTGTTAGTCTCTAACACTTTTTCAAGGCAGTCACTGCTTACTCTATGGCCACTTTTCAAAAATCTGAGGGATATGGGTGGGGTAGGTTCTTACAAGTTCCTGGGTTGGATCGTGTGGGCTGGTCTGCCCCCCTCTCTAACCCAATGGTGTCTTGCACTGAGGCTTATAGCCTCCTTTCTCTGCTCCTCAGGTTACGGCCCATTAGCGACTCTTTAACAGTTATATCTGAAATTAACCCATGAACACAAATGAGAACCTTGGATTCAAACGGTTACTGGAACACTGTGGAACTTGATTCAAACTAGGGATCCTGCTTGCCCACAGAAAGCACCATCCTTTAAGACGTGGTGAAAGCATCTGTGGGCTGCAGTGGTGTTTCCACAGCTCCCGAAATACACAACACTAAGGCAGACAACTTCCTTGGGGTTCCCTTTCTTCAGACACCCTTTTAAGTAGGCCTAAATAACGTGGTAGTAAACAGAAGAGAGATCCCTGGGTTCCAAGAGGGACTGCTGGCCATCTGAACCCTTCTTGCTCCTAGTAGCCAGGACAGGCAAAGAATTGCAGCCTTCTCTTAAGTAGGCCCTTAGCCTGAAACAGCCAAGCTTATATAATGCAGACACCCCCTTTGTAGCCTCAGCTATGGAACATTAATCCCTAGTATGCCAAACCCAGCAGAGTCCAATCTTATTCCCTGCCACAGCATCATAGTTCCCTCTGTCCAGTGCCCCCTCAGTCACCAATATCTGATTTATATGGCTACACTGGACAGAAGGCCGGAATTGGGGTTGGGGTGTGAAGGGTGTGACACAACCAGGGTGTATTTTTTAAAAAACTACTCTCCTAGGGTAAAGTTACACGAGACAGGGCGGGCCCAATTCCTTGCTACCCCTGGGGAGGGCAAACGCAACAGTCACACTTTGGGACAGCAGGGAGGGCAGTCCAAATGAGCACCTCAGCCAGCCCCCGCTGTCACCAGCCCCTCCACACTATGGGTTGGGCTGAGGAGCCGACCGCACAGGGCTGGACTCCCATACTACTGCTATGCTGCAGGATCGGGTTGAGCTGCCTCTAGACAGCTGATGGGGGGAGAGGCTAGGAGGAGACTGTACGCTCTCCCACCTGCCAAACAGCTGATTGAAGAGGGAGGCCCAGAGGAGAGTGCTTCTCTGGGCTCCCTCCTCGATCAACTATTTGGCGGGTAGGGAGAGAGTGTTCGTGCTCCTTTAGCCCCCCTCTCCTCCCGATCAGCTGTTTGGTGGGTGGGGAGAGCGTGTGCATGCTCCTTTGGCTCCCCTCTCAGCTGTTCAGCAGGTGGGGAAAGAGTGTGCATGCTCCTTTGGCCCCCCTCTCCCACGACCAGCTGTTCAGCGGACGAGGAGAGCGCGCTCCTGTAGACCCTCAGACCTTGCCATTGGGCAGGGCTGCACAGGCCTAGCCAGATGGGAGGCTCATTATTCTACATTGGGCAACCGTAGCCTGTTACCCCATATCGGCCAACAGTAACACACAATGTGTCACCAGCCTTTTCTGGCCAATGCATTGTATAGGGTGAAAGTGTGTGAACGTCTGGCATCCTCTGGCTATATGGTCTGCTGCACTGCAGGTTAATGTGGGGTAAGGTTGCCCAAAGTGGGATAGCATCTCATGTGGCCTCACCCCTAGTTATAACAATGCTACCCTTATGAAAGTGGCAGAGCACAATCCTCCATCATTAAAGTTTTGCCACTGACTTTAGTGGGTGGAGATTGCATCCTTCATCCGTTTCCCTAATTTTCAGAGCTTCTTGTCCACATTAACGGTTACGTTTATTGCATTATGAGTAAGTGACATTTCTCTCTCTATGCTGGCAGGTCAATACTATCCAGATTGCATTCAAACGCCCACCTTTAAATGAGAAACACAACCCAGGATCTCTCCTGTTGGATCTTCTCCATGTGGAGTGTAGTTCACATCTGCGTTCAATCAAATCAGTTGCTAAATGTCACAATGCCCTCATTCACAGGTAGCTTAAAGAACATTTAGCTGGTAATAAAACAATCTGGATTCTAGGAGAGGAGCCCTTCAAACACAGTGTACTGTTAGCAGTCCTGTAGAGAATATACAACATATAGGCACACTCAAATGCATTGCAGAGGCACAGTATAGAAGCCAGGAATGCTCTGCAGGGAAATTCTCCATTGATCCAGTGCCATAACCGTTTCCAATGATGGATGGTGGAATGATATGCCTAAGCATACAAGGGCCACACTCATAACGAAACTACGAGTGACTTTATGAATGGTATGTCCTGTCCCTCATGAAATGCTGATTCCATTTGCCATTCCTTTCCTTTCCTTTCAATATTCTTTAAAACATATTCCATGTGTAAATACAATTTCATTTGTGCCCAAGTCATTGTGTACCACTATTAGGAAAGCTTTAGGACCCAACCTAAATTTAAAGAGAAAACTTGCAATGGTATTCCAAGACTACTCCAGGTTAGTTCTTTATCATTCCATTAAGGGGTGGGTTGGCGGAAGGAGAACTAAACTCTTGAGGTTTTGAGATGTAAATGGTGACGAACTGAGGTAAATCAAAGTACTTACTCCACTTTGGTAGTGGTTAGACTAACAGCATAAACTGTAATAGCACTATGTCAATTCCCCTGCCCCGCCCCCACCTGAGACGTAATAATCACTGAACCATGGCTGCTACCCTTGCACTGATAAGTGTTCATACAAACAGTTACTTCAAAATACAAACCAAGGAGGCAGTACATATTTCTCTTCCCACTCCTGCATAACATCAGCTTAGCACTTTGCTTGTGTGAGTGTTTTAGGAGTAAAACAGAAGTAAGGCCCAACTACATTGAATTAACATGGCCTCAGATACGTCTCTGCCTCCGGGACAGCCCAAGAAATTTTTAAACAGGCCCATCTCTCTCTTATGCAGATCTAGTTAATCATGTTTAAATGCATGCAGTCTTTGGGCCCAATCAGCTACTGCAGCACTCCAGTTTTATACCAACGCAATCCCATTAAAAAGAAATTTTCAAAGCAGCAAACATGAGTCCAACAAAACTACTGGCAACACTGTAGAATTTCCTATGATTTTCCAACTTATAATATATCTCAGCATGTCTCTTTTGCCCATAATACCTCTCCTTCTTAGACCGAGTCAACAGCTTCTTGAAATGCTAAACCAATTCTAGATTGCATAAAAAAATAACCCAGTAATTTCCCGCCACTGGATTTATTGTGCAGTACTGCCAAAATTGTCTCCATCACGCTAATGCTGAGGGATTTCTCTTCTCTCACCATTTCACAATGGGTAAGAGTGAGAAGGTGAGCGTTAAGCCCCAGCTTTGAACCCCTACCCATCAGGGTTCTGGAGCAGTGGCCAGCCTTTCAGCACCACCTCAGCCTTCCTCTGGCTAAGCCACTCCCCTGATGTTGCCTCACTGCCTTGTCCTGACCCCACCCCATTTCCTGTCTGTCCTGCTTTTGACCCACCTCCCAGCTTCCTGATTGGCTGCTGGCAAGCATAAAAGGCAGGCTGGTAGCAACAGGATGCTGGGTGGAACAATCCTTTAATTTAATTAATTAATTTATTATTTATTAACAAGATTTGTATCCCACTCTTCCCGTCACAGGTGGCCCAGAGCAGCTAACAACAATATATAAAAATATAAAACAATTTTAAACATTGTAAAACATAGTTATAAAAAGTAAAAACAGTAAAAACGCCCCCTCCTCCCTCCCCAACCCCACCGCTTGTCAAATGCCTGACGGAATAGCCAGGTTTTGCAGTTCTTGCGGAAGGTCAGAAGGTCCGGGGCCAGATGTGGAATTCCCTCCTCCCGGGAGGGAATTCCAGAGGTGCAGCACGGCCACCGAGAATGCCCTATTCTGCGTGGCCCCCCTGGAAACCCGGAGGACCTCTAGCAAGGCGCCCCCAGATGACCGCAGGGGCCGATCCAGAACCTGGGGGGTGAGGTGGTCTCGCAAATAAGCAGGGCCCAGGCCATGTAAGATTTATAGGTTAAAACCAACACTTTGAATCGGGCCCGGAAGACTATTGGCAGCCAGTGCAGAGATTGGAGCACTGGTGTACTGTGCTCCCAGAGGCCCAATCCCACCAAGAGCCGGGCCGCCGCATTCTGCACCAGCTGCAGCTTCCGAGCCATCACCATAGGTCATCCCACGTAGAGCACGTTACAGTAGTCTAACCAAGAGGTAATAGAAGCATGGATGATCGTGGCCAGGTCTGGAGCCGAAACCAGCAGCCGAAGCCGCCACACCAGATGTAACTGGCGGAAGGCACGCCTCGCCATAGCCTCCACCTGGAGATCCAGGCGGAGCTGCGCATCAAGGAGCAGCCCCAGGTTCCGCACCTGGGATGTCAGCGGAGGGCAGACTCCATCAATCAATGGAGCTGTCAACTCTGCTGACCTACCCACTAGCATCACCTCCATCTTGTCAGGATTACGTCACAGTCAGTTAGCCCTCATCCAGTCCCCCACAGCTGCCAAACACCGGGTAAGCACCAAGACAGCTGTGCCTGGGTCAGTCGAAAATGAGAGATACAGTTGGGTGTCATCCGCGTACTGATGACACCTCCCCCTGAACTCTCTGATCACCTCGCCGAGCGGCTGCATATACATGTTGAACAGGAGAGGGGACAGAACCGAATCCTGCGGGACACCACACGGGAGGTCTCGGTAAGATGAAAAAGAATCACAGAGTACCACCGGAACCATTCAAGAACGATCCTGCCCACCCACGCACTGTGCCGCAGGCATGTCACCAACATCTTGAGGTCAACGGTATCAAATGCTGCCAACAGATCTAAAAGGACCAATAGGGTCGATCGACCCCACTCCTTTTCTCAGCGAAGATCATCCACAAAGGTCACAAGTGCTGTCTCAGTGCCATGTCCCAGACGAAAGGATCAAGATAACCGACACAAGCCCCTGGAGCTGCTGAGCCACTACCCGTTCAATAACCTTCCCTAAAAAGGGAAGGTTAGAGACAGGCCGCTAGCTGGCATGGGAGTCAGCGTCAAGCAATGGTTTCTTGAGCAGAGGCTGCACCACCACCTCTTTGAGACAGCTCGGCACTCTGCCCTCCCGCAGGGAGGCATTGACCACCCTGGCTAGCAAGGAGCCCAATGTCTCCTGGCAGCTCTTAACCAGCCAGGATGGGCACGGATCTAGTTCACAAGAGGTGGCTCGAACCGCCCCAAGCACCCCAACCACGTCAGCGGGCGTCACAGACTGAAAGTGATCCTACAAAATCTGACAAGCTGGGACTTCTACACCCTCTACTTCCTCCACTGCATTTAATGCGGCATCGAGGTCTTGGTGAATATGAGCAATTTTATCCACAAAATAATCCACAAAAAGGTCACAGCAGGCAGAAGATGACTCAACCCCTGGGTTGAGGGACGCCGGACTGACCAGCCCCCGCACCTCCCGGAACGGCTCTTCTGGACGGGATTTGGCGGCTGCTATGAGGGCAGCAAAGAACTTCCTCTTTGCTATCTGCATAGCCATGGCATAGGCTCATAAACTAGCTCTATGTCGCAATCTGTTGGCTTCAGCGCGAGATCGACGCCACCATCGCTCCAACCACCACCCCTTTAGCTTCAGGACCTACAGTTCCACAGAGAACCAAGGAATGTTGTCTTCTTGTATGCCAACCAAGGAATGCCAACCAAGTATGCCAACCAAGGAATGTTATATGTTGTCTTGTTGCTGCCTCATCCACATCTGTTCTCTGTCTTGGTCTTAGGGTGCTTTCGATAAGCTGAGCGAGAATGCGCAGCCTTTGGTGCTGTGGGATTCTCCAAGAGGTAAATAATGCACAGCTTCCGTCTCATGGGAAGGGCGGGTGGGTCTTTGCTGGCAAACATACGTGTCTGACAGAGTAGGTTTTCATCACCCTGTTGGACACGTTTGCCAGCAAAGAACTGCAGTTCCCACAAGATGGAAGCTGCACATCGTTTGATTCCCAGACTTCCCCTGGGCACCAAAGGCTGCGCATTCTGTCTCGTTGGGAAATGCCCCTGGTCTCTGTCTTATTCCTGCCTTGCTCCCCTCTTGGTTTGTGGCTGTTTTTACACAGTATTTGGGCAGATGTGCGGGTGTGTGTGTGTCCATGTAAATGGTCAGTGGTGGGTGGGAGGATGGGTGTTTGTCCATGTGAACACCAAGCAGGATGGGTGGGTGGGGGCTGCACACTCCCGCGCAACACCCACCTCCACCCATGGAGTCCTGTGGAGAACCGGACGAGGCTCTGTGGGTGGAGATGGGTGTGTGTCCATGTAAAGGGACACACACACATCTCCACCCACCGCATCAAAACACCCATCCCCACCTGTGTAAAAAGGGCCATAGTCCTTGCTACCCTCTAGTTGTGCCCTTTTTCCCGAGTTTCCCCCCCCCCTTTTTAATTTTATTTTACTTTAACTTTTTTTTTTTTTTTTTCATTTTGGATTTCTTCTTGATTAAAATTTTCTGGGAAAAAGTACTGAAAGTGGCAAATGAGCAGAACATGTTCCAAACACAAAAGTCCTCACAGAATTTCAGCTCGGTCCCGCGGGGGGGGAGGGGGGGAAGAATTCCCATTGATTCAGAAACATATTATTTATTTCAATGCCAATAGGCAAGCACCGTAAAAGCAAAGACTACTGTGACCCAAACTGAATTGACATGGGAGGGAGACTGAAGTAACATTGAACTGACAATCCTTCCCATCCCTCCCCTAGTCGTAGCTATCCTGCACATTCTAATCTGCAACATTCTTTTAGAAGCCAGAATGACCTGAAACTTATCTTTTTAGGTAGATCATGCTGTTCCAACTTACAGCAACAAGTTACCCTTTCCTGAGGAAAGGACATTGACTGGATGTGGTAACTCATGGTGATGCATGGAAAAGTATTTGCATTGCTCCCAGGAAAGTGTACATTAGCCCATGCCATGGTCAACATCTGGCTGCCAATTCGGGTGGCCATTCTAAAGGTTTTTCATAGCATGATAGCTCACTGACAGCTAATGTTTCCTGCAGTAAATATTGCCTTCTCCAAGCTGATACTTTCAGCTCAAGAGAGGTTAAGCGCTCATAAAAATTACCTCCCATCAACAATACTCTAGTGCCTTGTAAGGTTCAAAATCCTATGACATCTGCCTGCATTTATTGGGCAAAGAACCTCATAAAAATGTTTCACGGCTGTCAGAGAGAGGTATTTCGAGTGAGTATCTGACCTGCTGAAGGAGAAGATCAACTCAACCCATATGTATACTGTGTCATACAGCTCAACTTTTTCCCATTAGGCATAATGATCCCTTCTACCAACTAGCCTGGTGTGTATTCTTATCTGGAGAGGCTTGACTACTACTCTGAGGAGCACATTATAAAAAAATCTAGATGGATGAAAAAGCTCTGCACCACAGTATTATGGAATATTACCGCAATAGCTTTTGCAAAAACATATCATGCATTAGAAAAACTGCTAATGAAAAACTGATTAGAAAAACCGTTAACTGTTTTCTAATGCATGATGTGTTTTTGTTAATGTTGTTCACTAAAGCTGAATGTTAACAAATGCCTCCTTTAAAACCACTCTATCTTATGCTGTCAATTTAAAGTATCCCAGTGTGGCTTGTTTCTAGTACAATTTTGTTCCATCTTTAGTTAAGTAACTAATTCTCCTAGGCTGACCATTTTTGCTGGTCCCTTGAGTAGCCTCTTATAACCAAATTGACTACCACTTTTACGGGTCAAATCCTCTTCTTTGTGCAGCTTTGATTCTGCAATATGCAATTCATTACTTGGCACATATATCTTGCATGACTCGAAGGCACAATAAAATAGGACAAGTAATGGTTTGGCTTTTGACTTACTTTTACTTTGGTCACCTATCGATAGGTGACAATCTAACTCACCATTAATATTGCCACTCTTGCTGGAAGCCTCAACACAAAGGCCAAAGACCAAGCAACTCTTTCCATGTGAGGTGGTCCCACCTCTTCAGATTTAAGGAATGACAACAGAACAGCATGAAGCTTTCTTGCTTGCATTGCCACAAATTATGGTATACTTGGCTTGTGAATAGGGAATTTCAGTCTCAACGGATTCATTGCCTTTACCATCCCTACATACCTCTCTTTCATCCCACTAGTAATATGGGATGTTAACCCACATTAGGTGACCTTATTCCACACTAGCCTGTGATGCAGCTGACAGTCAGCCATCAGATGTTAACCTACTTCCACCCCAGCGTGGGCAGCCACTGGCTGCTATGCAATGTGTCCACCAGAGAAGGCCAGTGATGAACTGCAGGCTACTCTTGCCCCATCCAGGCCAATGTGGTAATAACAGTCTGCCTCCCACCAGGCCAGTCCCGTGCACCTGGCCCCATGGTGAGGTCTGCCAGCACCATAAAGCCACAGGAGTAACAACCTGGTCTTGAACCAGAGCCCATAGGGCCCTGGTGCTAGTGGCTGGCACCCCTGTGCCATCAGTACAGTCAGGCTTGGTCCTTGATTTGGTCCTGTTGATCCATTGGACAACCCAATGGGATTCCCACCCACCATGCCCTAATTGGCCCTTTACTGGGCCTGCTTTGTATAAAGGCATGCGACAGGAAGCAAGAGTCAGGCAGAGCAACAAACAGGCTTTCTTGTTTGTGTCTGATTTGCTGCCTCCTGGACAAACTGCTCTTGGGCCCTGTCTTCATTTCCTGGTTTCTGACTCCTACCTCTGCACTCCTAATCCCTGCTGTCTACCTTCTGCCTTGGTGTTTTCATTTCTGCCTGACCCACCTGCTTCTGTTTCTCTGGATTTGACCTTGGCCTGGACTCTGACTTTGTATTTGAACTGCCCCTTTGGACTTGTTGCCTATCTCAACCCTGTTGGGGCTCTGGTTTGGCCCTTATCCTGTAAAGACCTGTCTGGTGGGCCTGACTGTATAAGGACCTGCTGGTAGGTCTAAATCTTGTAGAAAGACTGCCTTGTCCAGTCCCATGTACCTGACAGCAGACGTAGTTAACCATTCCTGTGTGTCTACATCATGATTGGGGGTGGGATAGTGGGTGGGCCAGAAGGGGGGAATCCATTACCCCTCAACAAAAAGCATGGTCTTTTTGGTCTAGATTTTGTTAGTTACATACAGTTCTATTGCTCACTAGAGATGGAGACTTGAGACCAAGGATCTTGTGACAGCAAAGATGTATAGTTCTCTTTAAGTCGTGGAGTTCAACACTGGGTGATTTCAGACGTGACGGGGCAGATTTGCCCCGTCACGAAATGAATTTTGAATTCCCTGCCGGGATGACCCCGTCACGCCGTAACAGACGTGCCGGGGGATCCCGGAGGGGAATTGGCGGGGCCGCGCGGCGTAACGTGCGGCTGCACGGCCCCGCCCCCTCCACACTGCCCACCCTCTGGGGAGACGGGCGGGCGCCGTGGCCAATGCCGCCGCAGCGCTCACCCGCTTTGGCCACAGACCGGAATCCCTGCAGGGATTCCAACCAGTGGCCACCGTCCAGACGTGACGGCGGGGGTCACCACGGCGGGGAATAACATTCGCCGCCCGGCGACCTCCGGCCCCGCCGCTTCGGCTGCTCACGCAGCGAATGTGATTCCCCGCCGTGGTAACATCTGGGGGGAAACATTCGTTTCCCCCAACAGACATTACGTGGTCGCTGCCACCACAGGGGATTGACTGTGGTGGCCTTTGACCACGTAACGTCTGAAATCACCCACTGTTGACCATGAGATGTTGGTGACTCGCCTGCGGGACCGTGCTGGGGTGGGCGGGACTGTTCTTGAATAGTTCTGCTCTTTTCTGGTCGGAAGGACTCAGCATGTGGTACTGGGAAATGTTACATCCTCCCTGCAGGGTCTCACATGTGGAGTTCCGCAGGGATCCATTCTGTCCCCTCCCCTGTTCAATGTGTACATGTAACCTTTGGGCGAGATCGCGAGAGGGTTTGAGGTGCGGTGTCATCAGTATCCAGTGCCCTCTCATTTTCATCTGACCCAGGCCCAGCAGTCTCGCTGTTTACCCAGCGCCTGGCTGCATTAGGATGAGCCGTCTGAAGATGAATCCTGACAAGACGGAGGTGATGTTGGTGGGAAGAGGTGAGGGAGTGGAGGACCATGATGGGGTGCATCCCTCAGGTTCAGAGTCTGGGAGTCCTCCTTGACTCGCCGCTCTACCTGGATGACCAGGTGGCAGCTGTGGCGAGGAGTTCATTTAGTAAATTACATCTGGTCCACTATCTTTGGCCTTCTATCTCTGAATCCGATTTTGCCACCGTCATCCATGCATTCATAACCTCAAGATTGGATTACTGCAATGCACTCTACATGGGGCTACCCTTGGTGATGATCCGGAGACTATAGCTGGTGCAGAATGCGGCGGTTCATCTCCTCATGGAGATGGGCCACAGGGAGCACATCACACCTGCGCTCCATTCTCCGCACTGGCTGCCTACATTCTTCTGGGCCTGATTCAAGGTCTTGGTTATTACCTATCAAGCCCTATATGGCCGCTTCACCCCCCGTGTCCTGGATAGGCCCCTGTAGTTGGCGCCCGCTTGGAGGTCCCCTGGGTATTCCGGATGGCGACGTTTGAGAGGGCATGCTCAGTGACTGTGCCACGGCTGTGGAATTTCCTCCCAGTAGAGATTCACCTCTCTCCGCTCCTTCCGTAGACAGTACAAGACGTGGCTATTTCGCCAGGTGTTTGTAGGGGGGGATGGGTAGTGGGTGGGTGGGGTTTCTTTGGGGGGGAGGAGGGGTATATGTTCTCTGCCAGGCTTCAGTTGTTTTATTTGATATTTATTTATTGATGGTTTTAATTGATATTTATTTATTATGATTGTATTTTATATTTGTTTTAACATATGTTGTTCGTTGCCCTGAGTTGCCAGTAGGCAGAAGGGGGCGGGCTACAAACCTTGATAATAAATAATAAATAAAATATAACCATTTGGTCTGCAATGGAGATCTTTTCAAAAGCAAAGCATATGTTCCTAGAAAGGAATCTCAGCCTAAATCCCTAACAGTACATGTGCACTAGGACATATGGCTAGATGATTCAGAACTTTGCTGCTTCAATGGATTAGCTGCAATATACATTTGATTTTGCATTGTTATTACTGTTATTTAATCATTTATACACAGGGACCTGCATTCACTGTTTTCCCTCCATTGCTGCCAATGGGTAAAAGCCAGACAATGTGAACCCCTGTTTATACAGCATTTTCAGTACTCAAAGTGCTTTACAATCCTTGTCAAGTTCATAATCACAACAGCCCTGTGAGATAGGCCATTATTATTCCCATTTTACAGATGGGGAATTGAGGCTGAGAGTGATTTTCCCAATGCCGCACTGGAAGTTCATGGCCATGACAGAATTTGAACCCTTCTCTCCCAGGTCAAGTCCAACATCTTAGTCACTAGATTACAAATTGCTGTGTAATTGAAAGTTACCTAGGTGCCTGTAAGTCACCCAGCCTGGAAGTATGCCAGGCTGCCATTTAATGGTACTTTAGGTGAAAACCAAATCTTAATGGAAATAAAAAAGTTACTGTGGCAAAAGCAAATGAAAGATTGGAAACAGGGACACTGTCTCCCAACCTTGGCTTGCAAGACTGATGATATGAAGGAAATAACCATGAGATGGAGAGCTAATGGCAACTTGGACTCTGCACATGCTTCACTTTACACATCCAGGTTGCAGTTGGGCTGTGACACTGGATTAGAGGCAAAACAAATGTTCAAACAAGACGAAAGATTAATCAGATTCAACTTATTTAAGTTTGCTTACCATGTACTGCGTTCATCCCGGTAAGGCACATGCGCAAAGTGGCATTTTGCACATGCGCATTACCAGGATGAAGGCGGTACATGGTAAGTGGTACATGCTAAATCGGTATATGGTAGACGGTAAATTGTGGTAAACAGTAACGGTAAACAGTATTTTGAGAAAAAATTCTCGACCGAAATCTCGGTCTGTTATTGAGATTGTACTGAGATCTCGGTGACAATTCTTGATACTTGCAATATTTTTGTGAGAAAAAAACTGCCTCTCATTTCAGCCCTACATATTTGTTACTTCAAACAGTTGGTTTATTTTGGTCACTTCACTATTCAGTATTTTGTCCGACATGAATTTTGCATGGGTCTTCCCTGTTCAGCCAGCAGCAGGGTCCTTTTAATGTCATTTCCTAAAGGCCAAAATGAGAGTGGCTAACAGTTGTTCTGGTAACCTGCAGGAGTTTTACGCAAATGATGCTGCTGCTCCTAGCATGGCAGCCTGGTAGGTTAAACAAAGGCCTTTTTAAAACACTTAAATAAAAGTAACTTTGGTTTCTTTGTTTTTGTATCATCAGAATTTGTGCTAAGGTTTCTGTTGTACTTACCAAGTGCTTGGATAATCTAGTGATGGAGCCACCCCCACCCCTCTTTACCCTTCTTCAAGGAGCTTCCTTTCATCTTTTCATCAGTGCCCTGGTTGATTGCAATTGAGACTCCTCCATTAGCAAAGATTCAGCTTAATTTTTTTTGGCCTGTTTTTAACTGTAAACGTTATAAAGAAGCAGACATATCAGCTAATTTTAACATTTAATTGTTTTCTCTGTTCCCTCCCCAAGTCTTTGGAAACCTCCATTCTCCCCCCACCCCCGTCTGTCAGTCTGCATGATTTTCTTGTTGAACTTCTACCTTGCTTGAAAACAAAAATAGAAGTTTCTCCTGGAGTTTCCAGTAACCTTCACACTTCCAATTAGGGTTGCCACCTATGCAAATTTTTAAGAAATACTTATTAAAATACATGTTGCAGGGCCTTCATAAATTTGCATAGGTGGCAACCCTACTTCCAATTAACTCTCCATCTTGGGTTCATTCAATAAAATCTTAAAAGTACAGACGTATGGACTTCTTACAATGAAGTCCTGAAAATCAGGAGTTTGAATGGAGGTTTCAACACAACATTCCCCATAGTGACAAACCACATCAGAATGCCAGTCAGTAGGACTTTCACCTCTAGAGATCCCTTTGCAACATAAAGTGCAGAATTGTGGACAACTCTCTCTTACTCTTGTGTCTCTCTTTGCCTCTCACCAAATGACTGCTTCAAAGTCAATTTGGCATAGTTGGCCTTTGGTGCTTTGAAAGGGAGGCCCATGCTGCTATCTGGGAGCAGGGTGACTTATACTGTAAAAAGTGAGGTCTGAGCCTTCCTGAAGGGAGGCCTTTCCTCCCTGAAGAGCACAACTCTCCCGCCATAGCATTAGACTGCAACTAATGCATACCAGCTGTGAAGCTGAAGTCTTGAAATGGGCTACTCATTTTCTAGGAAGGTTTTAATTTTATGAAGCTAAAGCATCTCAGTGACAGTTCACTAAGCGCAGTCTCTCTCACTAGTTCATTTTCTGAGACTTCAGATGGATTTAGTGTCTGTAATATACAGCGTACTTTACATTTCTCAAAAGAAAGCTAGAATTACCTCATTGAACATACTGGGTTATTTCATTTGGGAGAATTTAAAGGGAAAATTAGCAAATAAATGTTGGGGTAGTTTGTGCCACTAGAACATGGCCCTTTTCACACAGACACTCTAACACTGATAAAATGGGTTTATTATACATGTTGCAGGGCTGCAGGTGTGCTCTATGGGTGCCCTGCAACATGTATAATAAAATGTAACACCCATTTTATCAGTGTTAGAGTGTCTGTGTGAAAAGGGCCTATGTGTGCACCACACTACTAATCAACTGAATGTGTGCAAGAGCATTGTATGTGGTTTCAAGCAATTTAAATGTGTCTGAAAACAAAAAGGATATTCTTCCCACTGTACCTAAATCAGAGCGAAATACATTCCTTTCATAAGAAAAACCTTCTTCTTCAACCAGCTAACGATACACAGTACTCAGATTGTAGTGTTTTTATTCTTCTAAAGCTAGAATAATTCTTCATGTCACATGTGAGCAACACAAATACTGCAGCGCTCACAAATCAGCATCACAGATGCAAAAGCTAGTCACCTATTAATACTGATATAACATCTGATCCCGAGGTACTGTATAATGAAGGTACTTTCTCAACAGCAGTAAAGAATTCCAGTTTGAGGGTGTGACTCCGAGAAGGTGCACTTTCCTAGGGTTGAAGAGTGAACAATGTTGCAGGGCAAAGCCTGCACTGCCCTCAGAGCAGCCCAGCAATCCCTTGATGAAGGCAAGTTAGCCGAGTTAGGTTACATAACTGAACTTTGCGTAATGCAAGAAGTATTTGTGGCTAAGAAGATTTAGATATTTTAACAACATGGTGGTCAAGTACCTTCCTGCCCAAACATAGCATCTGAAAGCATCTTTTGCTGCCGTGAAAGCGTTTTGCAATTTCATTAGCACATAATTTAGAACCAGGAGTTGTTTAAACAATATTCAGTGAAAAGCCATTTCCTGGAGATTAGCGGCCAGCTGGTAGGAAACGACTTAAGGTAAAACTGGGAGTGCTCCCACTCACTAATCCCCAAGACATGCCCTACACTTGCTCGCTACTGATCCTTTTACATGGTTGATGCCTGCACCCTAGACAAGGTGGCTGCTTGAGTCTCCTTGCAGTGTTCAATTCATAGGATAATTGTATCTTGTTAAAGGCTCCTAAAAGGTAAGCTGTCTACTTCTGCTTACATAGAGGGCCAGATCTTGTTCTTTTACACAAATATAAACGCAGAGTAACTCCACTGCAATCCAGTGCATTTTTAGTTGACTCTGAGGTTTTTTTTGCCTTCCCTGTAGCATTATTATTTATTTATTTATATTTCTTTGCATTTTTTAGCCGCCGCCTCATGCCTACGGCATCTTGGGGCAGCTTACAAAAAGAATAAAATACACAACACTAAAATTCAATAAAAGGCATACAAAAAACTCCAACAATAATTAAAAATATATTCCCCACCCTCTCCCCTCCGAAGGCCTGGGTGAACAGCCAGGTTTTGCAAACTTGGCGGAAAGCCAGCAAGCTTGGGGCCAGACAGGCTTTCTCCAGGAGGGAGTTCCAAAGTCTGACCTGGCCACCCTCATCCATGCATTCATCACGGCAAGGCTGGATCACTGCAACGCGCTCTACGTGGGGCTGCCCTTGGTGATGACTCGGAAGCTGCAGCTGGTGCAGAATGCGGCGGCCCGTCTCCCGACAGGGACGGGCCATAGGAAGCACATTACACCAGTGCTACGGGCTCTGCACTGGCTGCCTATAGCGTTACGGGCCCGATTCAAGGTGCTGGTTTTGACCTTTAAAGCCCTACACGGTCTGGGCCCCTCCTACCTGAGAGACCATCTCACTCCCCGGACCGTAGAGCAACCTCTGCAATCTACTGGGGGTGCCATTTTGGAGTTCCCCTGGGTGAACTGGGGGGCCATGATAGAGAGGGTGTTCTCGGTGGCCGCACCATGGCTGTGGAACTCCCTCCCAGAAGAAGCTCACCTGGCTCCCAGCCTGTTCACTTTTCGTCAAGCCTGTAAGACCTGACTGTTCATCCGGGCCTTTGGGGGAGGGGGGGGGGAATAAGGGTGGGTTTTTTACCAGTGGTTTTACCTCTTTCTTGTTGTCTTTATTGTCTTAGTAATCCCTTTTATGTATTATTTTTATATATTGTTTTAAATATTTTGTCAGCTGCCCCGAGCTGCCGTAGGGCATATTTATTTATTTATACAAGTCAAATAAATAAATAAATAAATAAATGTAGATGAATGCAAGTTCTGAATGGTATTGCCCTCTGGTATAAAAATAGATGCCAAAGTGGTGGGGGGTGAGGTGCTTAATAAAATGAATATTAGAGCTGGTTGGGTTTTTTGCCAAATTTTTCATTTAATTTAAAAAAAGAACAAACAAAAACCCAATCCCAATTTTCAACCCTAGAAGTTGTGTATAGAGCGGGCCAAAATATTTCTTTAAAATTTCAACTTTTAATTTTTAAAGAAGAAGAGCAGGTTTTCCTGTAACTTTCCCCCATTTTTTCTGATCAACTCTTAACAGAAAAGAGCAAGAGACACACGGAATGCCCAGGGTTTCTGGTGAAACTTCCCCCTGCTTCTCCCTCGTGTAATAAAAAATGCTAAGGACCAAACACCTAGAGACAGGTTAGGACCAAAACGTACACATTATGGTGTACTTAAATGTATACGTGCAGTTGGAAGCAAATTAAGAAGCTGAGCAAACAACTATATTTGTTGGTTTATGCATTCAGTTACCTTATTACTGCAATCAGTTTTGGTACTAATTGCCCACTTCAACAGTAAGCTTGTCAGGCCAGGGGCCATTTTAATCTTTGTTGTGCTTGTACAGCACCTCCACACAGTGCAGGTCACCCACATCTGGACCCAATTTCGAAAACTTTCCCCGTTGTGTCTTGTTGTCCAGGAGACTGTTCACCAACCAGCAGTACAGTAAGTTTGACTCGGATTCTCCCTTCCACTACCACCTCATTTTCTAAATAAGCTAAAATAGGGAGATGCAAAAGCAGAGTAGAACCTAGAATGCTTCACAAGGTTGCCCCAAAGCTTAGTTACCAAGCCACACTGCTAATGCTGCTGCACCATCCTAAGAAGCAGCTATTTATCTACTAGGCAATATGCAAAGCCCTTTTCTAGTGACAAAATGATTTTCTCCTGCAGGTCTGGAAGTAGAGCTTTGAAAAAGAGATTGGAAGGGCAAGGGTTCACATCTGGTTTATGTGAGGAGATATTATATGCATGTGCCTCCTCACATAAACCTGGCGCAAAGTCTGAATGGAGCTGGGGGAGGGGAGGGGAATGAGACACACCTGAGGGCTAGGGGGCTAGCTGAGTTGGAGCCACAGAGCAAAGGCGGCAGATCCCCTGTGAGCAGCAGAGCGAGGCTCCAGAGACTGTGCTGACAGTGACCGGCAGGGAGTCAGAGAAAGGACTCTGAAGTGGAGGAGGAAGGATCCGGAGAGAGAGAGTTGTGGATCAGGGAACCCACATGGGGCTGCCCAGATAACAGAGCTGGCGGGAGGCCAGAAGAAACTGAACGTAGTATGCGGCTCCCGGGACTTGATCTGGCAGGGAGCTGGGAAATGGACTGAGAAAGGTGACAGTCTGTTGTAAATATCTATAAATAAAAGAGTACTAAACAGATATGTGAGAGACAGACAGAGGGCCGACATTGGGGCCGGTGGATCTGTGAGCACCTGAGCCGGACGGGAGTTGGCCAGTGATGGACTGCAGAGGGAGATGATGGGCGAACTGCAACAATGGTTTTCAAGAGGTGAGCTGGGCGAGACGGGGCCCCGGCCAGGGTTAGAGCCTGCTAGAATTATCTTATTCAGCCCAGCTACAAAGTTAAGGAATGGGCTATTTTGAATTTGCATATATTTACATGCAAACGTATGCAAATTAGTAGATGAGTATCCTGCATAGTGTGGAACAATGTGCATGCACGCATGTGTTTGTCATGAGTGTCAGTGTCTCATTTCAGAGTCTGGCTGTTGAGAAGTACGTACCAGCACAGTCGCATTCTAAGTGTTAACTAAGAAAAAAAAACATGAGCAACTTACATGCATCACCACTTTTCTAACTGATCTGAAATTCTGGCCAACATGCAGTTTGCTCAAAGTTCACACTATCTTTTCTGTTACAGAGTCTGGGAAGTTGTTCTTTCTCTCAGTATGAAAGGCTTAGGCATAGGCCCACTGAGAGGCTGCTATACGCTCAAGGCAATCTTCCCTTCATACCTTAAACCCCTTAATTATCCATTTCAGCTACTAAGCATAAGGACATGTTGCCCTGGAAGGAAAAGATGTCAAAAGCAAGCCGATTCCTCTTGTCTTATTCTAAAATTACTATGGAAATGACTGGCACCCAAATTGGTCACTTGTTATCTCCTGTTTTCCTAGCTTGACTCTCAGGTCCAAAGCAGAGCAGAGGCCATACTATCATTTGAGAAAAACATCATTTGAACTTGGAAAACAGAAAATATGATCCTATGTTTTGGTTTACATTGAGTAAACCAAATACACTGAGTAGTATGCTTCCATTTTCTCATGGATTTAATTTAACTCTAAGTTTGAAGTTTCTGGCATGAATGTGAAAGTTGCTTCATAAGTGTTCTCTAGAACTTCCCTAAAGTTTACAATTTAAGGAAGCTGTACACAAAATAATCTTTTCCTGCACATAAATTAATGGAAGCAAAGTTGAAAGAAGCCAACACAAAAAGAAGGAACACAGTGAGTGGAAACAAATTCATTTAAATAAATTTTGCAGCAGCACTTGCACACCTTTACTCAAGAGAATGGCTCTTCTTAGAAGTTAAAAAAGCAAAACTGTCCAACACAAGGAAATAGCTTTCACTCCTCTGTCTCGATCACTGTCTTTAAAGAGCCCTTTTCTCTTCTGAAATGATGCAGTATATGCTTTGTCCTTGCTGCAAGGTTAAGAGTTTGACTTTTAAAGCCCCCCCGAGGATGGTTTTTAAGGGTGTGTGTGTGCGTTCAGTTGTTTTATCCCATCACCCTAAGACACTTTGCAGGCTCAGCAACAAGATGACCGATCAGACTGATCTGAACCAGGCAGAGTGGACTAATAAGACTGTGAAGAGGCCAAGTACAGAAAAACACTCCTTCTCTCAAGTTGCTTGTCAATATCAGGGCGAAGAAAGCACTCTTCCCCCCACCCTCCCAGGTGCACTATCGTGGGAAAGCTCCAACAGCACATTCCTCAGTAGCACTTGGGGCAGGAACAGAAAGCCTCAGAACTCATAGAGACCTATCACCAGCACTCAGGAAAAGTAAATAAACCCTAGAGATGGGGAGATGGTAAAATCCTTGCACTCCTCCAGAACAGCTGGAGGAAAAATGATTTGTTTGCAAAAGGGAAGGGCTTATTTATCCTTGGACCATATTCCATGCAGATCAGCACCTGCCACTTGCATAAAACACCTTCTGCAAGAGGGGCTCAGAGATGCTCTTTCAATCTGTCTGGTGACATCAGTGCAAGCATGTGAAATAACTAGATATGGCCCCAAAGCACTGATGTAGTGGTGGGCACTGGAAGAGTCCTCCCATGTACACACAGATCAAGCTGATGACCTTTCTGGTCCCTTTGAATCCTAAAATTCTATGCCTCTAAGTTCTTTCAAAATGCTCTTTTAGATCTCCGTGGACACACAAAATATGCATGCAGAACTACTTAAACAAAGCAGCTATCATTTGAAAATTCGATCCCAAATTAGTCAAAAGTCTGTTTTCTAAAGCAACTCAGAACATTTCCAGCTAATACAGAGCTGATGTGCAAACTCTCCAAGGAGTGTGGAAACAAGAAATGGAGAAGAACATGCCAGACTTACAGGATCACTATGGGAATTGCCTGTACTTTGCCAATAGCAGTTAACAATCATTAGTAGGGATGGGACTGTCGGTATCGGATTAATCCAACAATGCCGATAATCGGCGATATCGGATTAAACCGATAAAACCGATACTATTGGTATCGGCATACCATTTTTTAAACATTGCCGATTTTTAAAAAATGGCCGCAATGTTAAAGATAAAAAAAATCGGCAATGTTAAAAAAAAATGGTATGCCGATACCGATAAAACCAGTATTGGATAAAACCGATACCGGTAAAACCAGTAACCGGTAATTCCCCGATCGTCCCATCCCTAATTAGCATTAAACCTGAAAGTGGTTCATCACTACATGCTACAGCTGCTATTAATGCAAGGCCCAAGATTCCCTGGGATTGCCATATAAACCTATGACATTTTCATTTCCTAGAAGCTAATAGTTACAGCAAATGACTAATTTTAATATGGTGCAATAGGTCAGAGGTAATATAAGAAATTTGGTTATCTTTCAGTAGTGTTTTAAGACTAAGATGTATAAGGACACAAGTAGAAACAAACATTAAGTCAGTGACCGTGATGGGAGAAGTTGGATGAATAACTGCTAGTAACATTGTTCCATGCTCCTCCAAATACTCCAGGAGGGATCTTTGCAGAGCCCATCCCTACACAAGCCTGCTGTTGTTTGAAGACAGCCCTCCCCACAACCTTCCACGTGTCACACACTGGCATTGCTGTGTATAAGTACGCAGATTTTCTGAATTTGCTGTGGCAACAATGTGCTCACAAACTTCCCATGCTGTGATTCAGTCCAAGATCAGCTCTCCCATCCCGGTTTCTCTACATAATTTCTTCATTTACATTTTTAAAATTGCTGTTTGTGGCTTAGATATCTGTTTAGTGGTTTTAAAATAACATTATTCAAAACAAAACCATAAGACAAGATAGGACAAGAAACTGAATCTGCCTAGCTACACCTTCACATCTGCCATTGGGCAACAGACTTCCTTATTTGCACAATGCCTGTTGGTGGTTTAAACATTGAGACAACAGGGCACTTTGGACATGACAGATGGCCAGTCTCGTGGTTAAAGCAAAGAAAGGAAACCAGCGTTCTCCTCCCAACTCCATCATTGATTCAGTTTGTGACCTTGGGCAAATCACTTAACTATTCAGTGGGTTGATTTTCCAAGCACTTTAAAAATCTCTGATGCAGAGGACTATGTCAGCGTAAAGCACTGTCTTCAGTTTGTGTATACTTCCCCACTTCCAGCTAGATTCCATTCTTCATTCGACCTTTCCCTTCAAACAGCCATGCTCACGCAAAGCCTGCATCCTTGACTGTCTAAGGCAAGGGTGGGGGAACCTTTTCTCTCCTGAGGGTCACTCTGAAAATCAGAATAAGCTCCAAGGGCCAGGGCCGGCCCCAGGGTTTGTGAGGCCATGTGCGAACAAGTCTTGGTGCGGGGCCTAATTTGCATAATTAGGCCCCACCTAATTATGCAAATGTATAAATTTACATAAAACTTACTCCCTCTGGACAGGAAGGATTCCCATTCTTCACCCCTCCGAGCAACCATAGATACGCATGACCTCCCAATGTGTCCCCCCATCCCCAGCCGAGTGTCTATCACTACTCTCCAGAAGTGGTTCTACTGCAAGGGCAGCCAAGCGGGCAGTGAGGCAGGCACAGAGAGACTGACTGCATCCACTGCCTTACTGGAGGAAGGACAGAGCTTAGCCAGTCTGGCCTCCAGGGCCTGTTGCTTCTTGCTGCCAGTGCCGCTGGTGCTTTGTGCATGCATGCGGTGCGACCAGTCCAGAGGTGCTGCTATCACACAGACAAGACACCCAAAATGCAGCTAGCTTATTAAGTGCATTATGCCATGAAAAGAGACATATAACCAGTTCAGTTGTGCCCCCATAAACAGTTCATGCTGCCCCCACCCCATAACCAGTTCATTTGCGCCGCCACCCCCATATAATCAATTCACGCTGCCCCCACCCATAACCATTTAATTTGTGCCCACAGGGAAGCGTGAATTGATTATATGGGGGCGCAAATGAACTGGTTATGGGGTGCGCGTTTAAAGACAGTATTCCTGTTAGCAATAACTTCATTAAGAAGAGTTAATGAAATAGCAGCCATACTAATCTCAGAACCATATTTGCAGATTTATTTTCCAAGACAGAATAGATATTGCTTTACATCCTAAATTCCTACCTAGGATAGTATAAGTAAGACAGTTGTGAGAATGTGGCCCTTTTTACACGGACCTCTCCTCCCAGCCATGAACACGCAGATTTCTGTGTGTTCATGGGTGGGGGAACCCCGTGTGAACAACGCGGTGCACGCGCCCATGGTGAGTGGGGGTGCATGCGCGCCCACCTAACATGCATCCCCACTCACCCCCTCACTCATCCCCACGCACAGAGCAACCGGGGGAAACGGTGGTTACTATGTGGGTGTGGATGAGTGGTGGGTGAGTGGGGATTTGTGTGCAGTCGTGTGCATGCCCCACCCATGCACTGGCATGCCCACGGACTTCCTATCCGGCGGAGCCATGTAAAAATATCATGTGAGGAGCCACTCGAAGAAGAACAGAAGGATGCTACCTGTAAACAAGGTTCTTTGAGATGGCTCCAAACATTCTCCCAACACCCACCCTTCCAGCCCTGCATGGAATTCTTTTCTTATATTTCCAGAAAGGGTTGAAAGGAACTGTCATTCAGAGGGGGAAGAGTGCTTTTTATACTAGAGGAGCTCAAGACCATCATGCGGTCTATTATTTGAATAGGGTGAGCATGCACAACCCAGTTGTGAGAATGTTGGGAGCCATCTCGAAGAACCTTCTTGACAAGGTAGCAACCTTCTGATCAGCACATGGGGAGGAGCTGTTTGTAAACAAACAGCCTTATCTCCCAGTCCAATTGGAGTGTCCCCTACTAGGAGGGAGAGGCAGGTGAGGGATGGAGTCTGGAGCCAGGGAGGGGAGGAAGAATCACTTATTGGGGGAGAAGCTGGATGCAGCCTGCTGCCCAGTCAGGCAAGTGTGGGGCTCCAGCTGGCTGCGGGGCCATGTCCCGCTGCACATGTGGCACATGCCTGGGGCCGGCCCTGCCAAGGGCTGCATAGAAGTTGGGAGCGGGAGTGTATAACATCTGCCCTCAAGAAGAGAAGGATCGAGACCATGGATTTCTGCTGTGGATCTGTTCCCCTTCTTGCACGCGTGTCCTCATCTTTGCTCCCTTATCCTGAGCCCAGTTTTTCTCCCTTGTTGCCCGTACTTTGTCTTTCCTAGATTGTAAGTCCCTCAGGGTAGGGACCCATCTGTAATTATGACTGGACAGCATCAGGGACATTGCTTGCACTATACAATTAATAATCATAATAATATTAATAATAAATTAATAGGAACTGGTTGCAGGAACCATATCAAGGAACTGGAAAAGGGCCACATAAAAACTTGCTGTGGGCAACATTTGACCCCTGGGCTAAGGTTTGCAGAACCAAAGAAGATGGAGACCTGTCTGCAAGCAGATTACAAGCCCCTTCAGCAGCAGTCCCTTAATGTTTCATCTGATACACTAAGTCATAACTCTTCACAACACTTAAGCGGGGCCCCATGGAATGGATTCTGCATTTTCCCATTGGCAGCAATGGTGGAAATTCAGAATCCATGGGGCCCTGCACTTAAGTCTGTCAGACAAAGTATTCTAGAGGAGGAAAAACCGGTCGGTTTCCCTGCAGTCATTATAATGAAATTCAACAGAGGTGTTATAGCTACAGATAAAAATGAAACGATGTTCCCATTGGTTATTTAAGATAACACCACATACGAGGTACAAAATAAAAACGCACAGGTCTATTCACAGGCACTTCATAAAAGCAGTAAGTTTGCAGACACACAAACCTGAAATTACAGTAGCAGATTTCCTCTTTTATCCTACCATTATCCTTGGTCTAATTGCCACTTCCTGGGATACTTTCTGATCCAGTATGTTTGGATCCAGGTTATACAGCAATACCAGGCTACCCAAGCCTTAGTACAAACGTAATTTTCCTCCAGTAAAGAATACAAAGTAAATAAGAAACAACAATCTTGTTTGCTTGTGTAGAAAAAATATTGGCAGTGTCCAGCCACCCACTTGTGCATGTAAACTTGACAAAACAAAGTGATCCACAAAAATATCAGATTCCACTGTATCTGAAAACGAGCTAGGAAAAATTGCAGATGACATTCTAATGCTTTAATCTATCCGACGTTTGAGGATTTACATTTAAAATGGCCTGAACCCTACCTATCTGTGGGACCACCTCACTTCCTGGGCTCTGGCTCAACCCCTGCAGTCAACTGGGAGCGCTCTTCTCAAAGTCCCCTGGGTATCTTGGGGGGTGACTATGGGGAGGGCGTTCTCAGTGCCTGCAACAAGGCTGTGAAAATTCCTTTCGGCTGAAGCCCGGGTGACTCTGGACCTCTCCTCCTTTTGACAACCATGTAATTCCTGGCTGTTCCGCCAACCTTTCAGTGAGGGAGATGGGTAAGGGGTGGGGTGGGTGGGGGTGGGGCTAGGGTTTTTGTATTTTTTGGCACTCCACCAGTTTTATTTATATTATGTATTATATTTATCTTATTGTATTTTATATTTTGTAACTATATATTATTAGCCGCCCCGAGCTTCTATTAGTAGGAGGGGCAGGGTATAAATGTGCTAGTTAAATAAATAAATAAATAAAATCAGTAAGTAAAATTAATAAGTCAATAAATTCTACACCTGACCGAGGTTTTACCAAGACCCAAACAAAGAGTCTTGGACTCTGATGTTCTCAGACTTTCTGCAATTGCTTTCAGCTATTTCACATTGGGTGTTTCCAATGTGAAATTTGCACAGAGCAATACCGGGAAATCCGTAATGCTCCATGCCGGGCCAGCTAAGTGTATGGAGGTCGCTTTTGTGGCTGGGACAGCCACACTAGGAGCCACTCGTTTGAAATGCTCCCCACCTGTATGGGTGCTTCATGGTAATGCCACTTGGCGGTCGTGGACACCCCCCTGCCATCGCCCTTCTCATTTAAAAACACCCAATGTTGCTGGCTCTTGCTCTTGGTGCAGAGGTGTAGGTACCAAGTGGGTTCAGTTGAGGAGGGTGGTGTCCTTTGCAAGGGGCTTGAGGGGCGCTAGGAAATTTTCAGATTGAACAAACAGGGAAAGGAGCAGGAGTGGGGCTAGCACTCCATCCCTACTCCAAAAGATTCCTAGTGGTGCTCAGGCAGCTTGCAATGGGCCTCATCAAGATGGAAGTTTTCAGAGTAACTGGAGGTGCAGTGCTGGAGCATGAAGGGGGCTCTCGCCCCACTAAGGTCAGCCCCACCATCCACCCTGGAACCCCGCCCCCTTACTCCTAGGGGAACCATAATTAGGACCTTACACAAGGCACCACACAGCCTTCCTGTGCACTATGGGTGACCGAGCTTTTGGAAACAATGCAAGTGCCGGCAAGGGTTGCCCCAGCAACCGTCCCAAAGGCGCAATGGAGGCAGTCTCATGATGCGAGATCTGCCTCCCCCTATTAAAGCTGGACCTGCCCTGAATGGCCAGTCAGTGTTGCTTTCTCACAGGCAGCACCACCCACCCAGCATACTGTGAGCATAGCGGGTCGCCTTTTCCTGGGGAGGGAAAGGAATTATTTGGGAGAAAGGCCTACATTGGCAAAGGGGCTTTCTGTTGTTTTGCCTTTCCCGCAGTGGAATTTAATCAATTCAATTGGCAATGAGGGCCTTTACGGCTAGGTTGGTATTCTTAGGAGAACTTTGTTGCACTCGGGCAGGGGTTCAATAATTTTAAGATCCAGTTAAATGCATAGGGTATGTGATAAATGGGAGACATCTCCTTAAGAGATGGTGATGTGGGGTTACATCCCTGGGAGAGGGAAATGGAGACTACATCGGGGCCTACACAGCCTCCAGCCCTGATTAACCTATTCTTTGCTCCAGTCCCCATGAGGGACATGCTGGTCCTCAAGGGCGTAGCTACCATAGGGACAGGCAGGACATTTGTCTCGGGGCCCACCGTGGCTGGGGGCCCATCCCTATGGCAGCTAATCCCGCTGTGGCGCTGCAGGGCTGCCTGTCCCAAATCCTCAAAGATGCGGCTCGGCTGCTGGCTGACATTCTCCCCACAGCCTGGGAAGCCCCCCCTACACTTACTGTGTGAAGCCGAAGCCGTTCTTCCGCTGCGCGCTCCCTCCCTGACTCCTTGCAGGCTGCTCGGAAGCTTTAACTCCACCCCCACCCGGCACGCTGTGCCTCGCAGCAGAAGGCTGCTGCCTTGTAAAGAAGGTTCAGCGAGATGGCTCCGAACATTCTCACAAATGGGTTTGTGCTTGCGCGCCCTTCTCTACCAGCATATATCAAGCTCACTAGTTTGAAAAATCACCTCGTGACAGCCTCGAGCCCCCGTATATAAAGCACCTCCTTTCCGCTCATAGATACCCAACAGTTGCAAAGGGTGGGCATTTGTGAGAATGTTCAAAGCCATCTCGAAGAACCTTGTTTACAAGGCAGCAACCTTCTGTTCTTCTTCGAGTGGCTCCTCCCATTCTCACAAATGGGCGCGTACCAAGCCTAGAAACATTTGGGTTCTTTTTATTTAAGTTTCATGATTTTTAGGGCTCAGCTCATGATTTTTGAACGTTGAGGCATCCTTGGGGTTGGAGATTTGTTTGCGGCATTCTATTCATGCAAGTCTTCAAATGCTGGGATTTGGGGGGAGGAATCATACTGCTCTTCGGGGTGGGGAGAGGAAAACAAGGGAACCTGGGGGAGGGATAGAATAGGCAATTTGCAAGGGGGTGGGAGTAGGGTTGTCACCTATGCAAATGTGTAAGGAACACATGAAAAATACATGTTGCAGGACCTGCATTTGCACCTTAGTCATCAATGCAGGCCCTGCAACATGTATTTTTCATAAGCATTCCTTAAATATTTGCGTACGTGACAACCCTAGTTGCCATCTTTTGCAATCTGATCCTGAGACTCGCATTTGGCCTATAGGAGTCTTGGGGTCAAATGGCAAAAGGTGGCAACCCTAGTGTGGAGTATGAGGGCTAGTTCCCCACTGATCTTCTTCCAGACCAGGGTGTTTGAGAGGAGGGGCATGAGCAGGTGAAGAAGGTCACAGGTGTTTGCACTGCTAGAGCAGAAACCCCAAGCTCCTAAACTTGGTGGAGACAGACTTCTTGGATTCTGGTACATCCTTGTAGTTGCCCCCTCCCTCTCTGATCTTCTCATAAGTTTTGAAATCAATTTCTGAAGGTCCCGGAATGTTCGCCTGGTGCGTTGGCTTATGCTGTGTCTGTTCAGCTCTGTATATCTTGCATATTTTGCACACTTGCTTGTCTGTTTTGCACAGTGTGGGGCAGAAAGAGGGGAGGGAGAGGGGCAGGGGACTCTATGGTGATGGGCAGGGGGGGCCCCAAAGTCCATTTCTTGTCCCTGGGCCCATTCCAACCTAGCTACGCCCCTGCTGGTCCTCCCTCACCCATGATGGGATGGAGGGGGAGGCATAGTCTTTAAGAAATTTTGGGGAACTGGTACTTGCGGGTGCACTGAGACCAGTCCCCCATGTAAGTTACATAGTGATAGTGTTAATGCTAAAGTTATCTGGACCCAATATTGCCTCTACAGGCAATTTCCCCCCCACCCAGTTTTATGTAAATAAAGAGTGTGGCCGTTTTCAACCCATGCTATGTGATTTAGGGTGCATCAACAAACCCTCATTTCTCTCCAGACTAAATGAAAATGGCCTCCCCTTCCAAACCTATTAGCACAATTTCTTGAGGTATTTTTGCCCACCTTTGATTTCCTTCTTCCTTTCAAAGGAAAGAAACAGATTTTGCTATACCATGCTTGACGCTGAGAAAACATTTAAGACTGATCTTCAAGAAGGTCTTCTTGTAGCTATACTGACCGTGCATTTGGTAGGTGTAGGGTGTTTGTCCGGTTGCTGGGGTGCTGAAGCTAGATCCATAGCTAAGAAATCCACTCTGTCCTGGAGAATGGCTCAGGCTGTCCTCTGTTTTGATGCCTTTGGAGAATGTAGAAGAGGCCAAAAGCACAATATTACATCACAGCACACAGAGGTATAAAATACATTAACAAAAGTGTTTTAAGACTTACACATTTTTAGTTAGATTTTCCGCTGATAAATTATACGTTTGAATGGATTTTTATGTATGAACAAATCATGATTTTTACAAACACAGTGTTGCCATCTCTTCTTGTATCATCACAAGTCTGGTGATTACTTGTGCTTTTTAAAGACCAAGTTTCTGAAAGCCATGTGACCCTTGGCTTTCTTTTCTTTTCAAGACTACCTTTTTCACATGCTTGTTTGTACAGAAACGTTTAAATATTTCACCAAAACACCCTAATGGATCAAAATCCATCAATCAAACAAAGAGAACCAGAAATGTAGATTCTCTCTTATGACTTAAGTAATAAATACTACTACTACTAGATTTACTTATCTTTAACTCATGATTTTTGAACACTTGTTGATTTACACAACATTGAGCCTGTGTGTTCGTGGCAAACTGTTTACATAAGCAAGTTTGGTTTCCAGCCTGGTCACGTCAATCACGTCACTGGGCATTTTTACACACACGTTAAAGTTCCGGATTTTTCAATCTTCTGTGTTCACAAGTAAGTTCCAGATTCATTTTTCACACGCACTGCCCTAAGGCAGTTCCTGGATGCATTCTTCACACAAACACTGCCCTGAGGCAGCCTAAAGTAGCTGAAGCTGTAGACGTGAGGGGCTGCCATGGAAACCAAGTGACCACAGCTGCCTGGAGCAAAGCAATTAACCAGGAAAACTTTTTACACACAAAGGTTCTGGGAGAAGTTCTACGCAGAAGTTCAAAGATCCAGATGTTTAAGATCTGGGTGAGTGATTTAGACACACAGAAAGTTCAGGCTGTAACAGCAAACATACAGGAGAAACGTGTGTATAAAAACACCCACTGTTCCAGTTCTCAGGAGAGATGGTGGATATATTTCACAACAGGACCATTTTGCTTTCCAGAAAAGATACCTGGGGTGTCTTCAGATGTGACGGTGCTGAAGCACCACCACGAACGTACCCCCTCTGGTGTTAGACCGCCACTTTGGTCAGGATCTGGCCAGGCCCCCGAACTGATGTGACGGGGGTCTGGCTGCTGGGGAGAGTGGGGAGCCAGGTGAATGAGCAGCCGCCCATCCTGGCCCCCATACTGTGCGCAGCAGCCCGCTATCCCAACAGAGAGCCACAGCAGCCAATAACGGCCGCAGAAGGTGCCCAGCACTGGAGGGGAACCCCGAACGGGTTAGGTAAAGCCGGCTTTCAAAGGTGAAAGCTTGCTTTACTCCTGTCAGGCGGCCAGATCCCGGCTGCGGTGACGGCTAACGTGGGCTGGGACTTGGGGCACTTCCCCGAGTCACAGTTCAGGCAGTCGGGATCAATCCTGGGCAAACGTCTGGTACCTGGGATGCGGCCGCTTTCTAATGTGATGGTGGCCCCTGTGCCAAAGCAGAGGAAACAGTAGCAATGTGGGCCACCATCACGTTTGAAAGCATCCTTAGACAAAGTTTTGTGCTAAAATTTATGAAAACCTTGTATTTTAGCAATAGGTTTTAAAGTGAACTGAATTAATGATTACCTCTACTAACAAAAATATTCACACTCCAGCTTTTTAAAACATGCAAACAATGTGACTGATGTTAATTTAAATGAACTAGAGCAGGGTTTTTTTAGCAGGACATTTGGAGCAGAGAAATCTGTTCTCTCTCCTCAAGTGGGTGCAAGCACCAAGTGCACACAGATAGTTCATTAACGTAAAGTTGAGAAATGGGTACATCACTAAAAAAATCTTCATGGTAATAAAAATTAGGCATTTAAAATTAGCCTCAAAGCAGAAGAAAAGAGATGAACTGAATTTTAGCAATAAGAAACGTTCCCATGTGGTGACGATAATTTTCTACTGAGATCATAGGGCTGCGTTATTAAAACAAACAGACGAAAGGCACGTTTGGTTACAAACCTTCTTGGTGTGACTATGATCCTCTGCTTCATTGCGTGTGTATTTGCACAAAACAAAAAGTGGTCACAAACACACTCTGAGCTCCCCTGTCTAAGCAAAGAAGCCACTGATCTCCTGGCCTCAGATTTATGAACTGTCCAGGCTGCTGTCATCTTTGTTACATGGTTAAGCAAACAAACTAAACACCAGCAAAATTCACATGGCTGCCTTCAACCAATCATGTTGTGCTGCTCCCCAGTTTGATGAATCTCATCACTGTAGCCCACTGATCTGTACGTGTTATCTGCCCTCCACTCTGTCTTTGGTCTTAAGGATGAGTGTGCACACCAGCCCCCTGTTTTAGAGATGCATGTTGTCAACTCTGGAAGTTCCCAGTTCAATCCTGACAAATGCAGAAACCAAGATAAAGGTCAATAAAAAAGCACAATGAGGCTGAGTTGTCAGTTTTGGAGAAAATCCACTAGCTGTTTAGTGCTAGGGCAAGAGTACATTTGTCTGAACAGCATTCTCGTTGAAACAAATCTAGAGAGAGCGTCTCCATCACTTATATTTGGAACCAACATTGCAACCACAAAGTACTTCCAGTATCCATTATTGGGCCAGATTTTGTTGGCAAGAATATGCAAGCTTTTGGGCCACATAGAGTAAGTCAAAGTTATAGACTGAGCATACAAGACAAGTATTGATATGAAACCAACCACTTGGGAGGGGGTTATTAGGAAAAAAATATACAATAAGGGCAAATCAATAATCAGATGTGAAGCAGAATAAATGCAGGGTAGGTATATGCATGTTCCTTTCAAGCAATCACTTGGGAGGGACTGGGAGCTGTTTTGAAAAGAAGTTATTAACATATAAAACATATAAATACAATGCAGGGAAACCAATAATCAAAGTGATAAATAAAATCAGGCTAGGATATCTACATAGTAGCAAACACCAGGGAGGTAACTATAGGAAAATTAAATAGCATTAGATAGCATTTCAGAACATTTAAATACAATGTAGGGAACACAGCAGGTATAAGGGTATACAAGGCTTTCCACTACACACTTCTATATTGGCTTATGAAGCCCACAGCTTTATTTTGTTCACTGTTTTTGGTATCCAATAAGGCTGTGAATTTTAGTTCCCAGGCCTGTCTTTTTCAAGGTGGTGTCAATGCAGTAGAACTACATTTGGGAGGTGGCAGGAGAACTGCTTTACCCCAGTCTGATGTAACCATGTTCCTTTCTGAGCACTGTGATATCAAAACACTCAGAAAAAGGGTATGGCCACACTAGAAAGGGCAGGGCAAAAAGGGGTCCCCACCCCTATCTGACATGATAACATACTTTTCTGAGCGTCAGGGCAATCTGTATTCATCCTGCATTGCTCAGTCGTAGGGGTGGGAATTTGGATTCGGATTAAATCCATACCAAACCGCAACATGCCTCTTGCGGTCCGGTTGAAAATCTATAAATTAAAAAAAAACAAAAACCTGTGCACAAGCGATGCTGCCACCACCATTCTGTAAAACGGAATGCACGTGCAGAACAGTCTGGTGGTCATTTTGTGCCTGCACAGTTATTTTTTAATTTTTAATTTTAGATCTTTTAATTGATTTAAATACAGATCTGTATTTTAATACATAAATTGCAGATACAGATCTGAATCTGCAATCTAAGCCTAAAGACCCCCTAGTCTCTAGTTCTCATTTTGCCTGAGGAAGGGCCGTGTGTGGCCTGAAAACTTGTACGCTCTCACCCAGGATACAATAAAGATCATCTGAACTATATAGTGTCCAATAAACAAGTCACTTATCTTGCATATGCCGTAGCTCCTCATGGCTATTGAAAGAGCAACAATTAACTTTAAATGGAATGCACACAATTTAAATGTAGATTACAAAAGGGCTAATAAAGATATCCCTTACCAAAATCCAGTCAATTTGTTTGGACAACCAGACAACACCGTAAGAATCAGGCTCCATCAATGCTGGTGGAGCCTAACTGCTAAGGGATTTGTGGGTGTGCGCGAAGAGAAGCTGTTTTTCATAACATGAGATTTGTTTTTCAATTACATCAGCACCATGCATGCAAACGCTCAACCTATTACAGCCCTGACCACAATTAAACTTCAGCAACAGGGCCTTTCTGGAAGTCTAAAAATCATTGTCAGACAGTGAAATAACTTCGTTCCAAATTAATTTCCACACAATGCTCTGTTTTGTCTAGAAACTGGCCTAGTTTTATTTTGGTGTCTAAAAACAATACAGCTTCATTGTTCTTGGTCGCCAGCCAGGTGGGATTTCTCAGATCCAGTATCATATGCATTAAAGAGGTTGGAGGTTCTGGAGGGAGAGAGCAGTGTTTGAGGATGGTAAAAGGTAATCTACAGGATTTATAAGCAGCATGTGGGCCTGACATGTGCATGCCCTAAAGACACTAGCCAGTAGCAAATGGCCATATTTTCACCTGCTGAAACAGGGACAACTGTTCAAAGTTTGCCTTGGAAGCTATCCAGCTGATAGAAACAAATATAATTCCAGAAAACCAACTCAAAACATTCCTCTCCTCGCCTTTATCTTGGCCAGGCCCTTTACCCAGGCCTTTGTTAGTAAAGCAATGCTCAGCCTAAAGACTTTAACGCCAAGGGCTGTGAGAAGGTTTTTGTTTTCCCTTCTGCCTATTGGGAAACAATACTGTTCTCACCAAGCAATCAAGAGCTCTAGGGTAGAAAACATACTGTAGCACGGAAAACAGAATGCTGTGGCGATTGTGGTTGGCAACAGACAATCCAATAAAGCGTCAGAGTCTTGGCTCGGAATGCCCTTAAAAGTTAGGAAGCTCCCTGCATTTGTTTAGCTGGGGTTCAGTGCGAGTCTCTTTAGTTTACAAAACTGGGAAACAAATTTAATTTCCTTGCATGATCTTCAGCATTTCCCACAGAGCTAGTTTTGGGACCTGCTTTTTTGAATCTTAGGCTTGATTTACTTTTGAGGTGAAGGTTCTGACTGGTCTTAATTTTATCCTCATATTCCTCACTGAATCTCCCATCCCTAAATTGGTTTCCTGGTTGCCTCTATCATTTTGTCTTATACGCAGTCTATGCTTTGTGTACTTCATATATGGCTTGCAGCATAAGTCACGCCTCAAGAAGTAGTACTGAGATTTTTACAGCATGCCTGAAACCAAACAAGCTCCCAGCCTTCCAGATATATGTAATGTGACATCAATTTATACAGAATGCCCTGTATTTTGTGCACAACGAAGAGAAGGAACAGACCTCGAGCTGTTGAAAATAGTAAGACCAAGTCTCAGAACCAAACATCTGTTTTTGATTATCTTTGTTATACTGTATGTCTTAAAGCATTTATTGCTCATACACTTGAAAAATATGCAATATTTAACAATAATCCCTTACAAAAGTGTATTGCTTTTCATCACAGAGCACTTTGCAACACAGAGATCTTTTTGCCAACCATTTATAAAACATACTCATCCTCAGCTCTGAACCATCCTGAACCATCAGTACAACGCACCAGTATTTAGGAGGGGAAGTGAAGAATAACTTGTCTAATAGAAATTGCAGGGAGTTCGTTGGGATGCAAAATGCAGTTATGAAGATGGAATCTGGCCAGGACACCCAGAATCTTGCAAAAAAGAAGATTGGGGGGGGGGGGGGGG
>QEPC01008027.1:818092-848049 GCA_003113815.1 Sphenodon punctatus | reverse complement strand
GGGGGTGGGGGGGGGGGGGGGAGGTGCTCCCTGGCACCCCTTCCACCCACGCAGCCTGGAGGGGGGAGGGGGAACCGGGTTCCTGCCTGCCCCTGCCCGAACGGGTTCGGAACCCGAACTTTGTTCAGCCGGTTGGTGGTTTGGATTCAGGGTATTCGCGAACGGGCCGAATCCCCTGAGTTCAGGCCGAACCCCGAACTTCCAAGCTGCGTTCGCACATCCCTAGTAGAAAACCTCAGCAGCTACTGAGTCAATGGCAGGCCTGTAGCTAAGTAGGGAAACTGGAAGGGCATTGCCCCCTCCCCCCAGTTTTTCCTCCTCTTTCCCACCCCCATGTAGAAATGTGTTCCAAGTTTCCCCACTAGGTTAGTTAGTCTGAGGGCAGAGGGCATTTTTAGATGAGACAAAAAACGCAGCTGATCCTTTAATCAGCCGCCTTACTTTGTTCTCGTCTAAATGCTTCATGCGGTTTGCAGCTGTGTCCTTCCGGTTTGTCTAAATGCTTCGCGCGGTTTGCAGCCGCGTCTTTCGCGCGTCAGACCAGCCCTGCAATCCTTTCCCCTCCAATCTGCATCAGCGAGCTGCCGTCACGGTAGTGAGATGGCAGGTAGCGAGACGGCAGGTAGTGAGACGGCTTTTGCACTGCTCATTTAAAAGCGCCCTAAGATGGCTGAAGACTCAGATGAATGAATCTCTGGCCTAAGGCCAGAAAGCAATAATCACAATTCTGGTAGAAGGTTGGCCTAGCGCATGCACGTCTATAGGCAAGCACAATTGCCCCCCCCTCATCATGCAGTCTGTGTCTCCCCACTCCCACCCTGTGCCAATAGTCTAGCTATGAGCCTTCTCAATAGCAATAGCTGCATCTGGGTTTTCTCAAGAGGCCTTTTCTACTATTACCAACAAGATCTTACCTTGCTTAGCTCCTAAGGTAACTGCTTGGAGTTTCATGTGTCACTTTTTGAGCTGAAGCATAGTTCACATGAGAGTCTTTCTACAACTTTTAACAAATCTGAGGTCCCACCCAAGCCAAAAACAACCCCTCCCCTGAAATGAAGAGACTGTCATTACACGCTCTCTCACTGTGAAGGAGGGAGGAAGGAAGCCATAGAAAGCTGATATTTCTACGGACAACGTAGCTAAGACATTACTCACTGTAGGAGGGTATTCCATAAGGTTGCCCTGGAGGAGGGTATGCAGTATAAGCCTCGGCTTGCTGGATTCCTGCGCTGTACTGGGTCTGTCCATAGGTGGCCATTGTTGGAAAAGATGGGACTGTCACTATATGGGGGTAATGTCTATTAAGAACAAGAAAACAGAAGGTCTAAGGCAATATATATTCTATAAGCTCTATAAGTTAGCTGCACAAGCTCCCAATGACACTGGTGACTAGTTATAATGCAAGTTTTGGCAACACAGGAGATGCCACACGAATCAGATGTGTGGACCATCCACTCAATTAAACACCCTTTGGGCAGTGACCCGTTCCTGATGCTTCCAGGGAAGCTGGAGCTGTACCTCACTGAATTGTCACCATGGCAATGGGCACACACACGGCTATCCCAACCAAGAGAAGCATTATTGATTAGGGCTGTGCAAAATAGTTGCAATACAATATTACAAACCCACAATCTGCAGCGCTGGAAACCACAAAATGATCCAATTTCATCCTTAAAACAACACATTCTCCCTTTTTTTCACTCATAAACGAGTCTATACACATATGAAAATGTCAGCTTTTGAAATGTCAGCATCTTATTAGAAAAATCAGGGATTCTTTTGCACCAAAGCATGAAAATCTAAATCATTGCATACCTTCAATGGAAACCTGGCTTGTTTCATTAAAGCCTCATCAAACTGTAAGCAAGAGGTTAGGGGTTTCCATACACCACTCAAATAAAATCTCATGGGACTCGGCAAGTGACACACACTTGTGCTTTGCGCCAGGTAGGCAACAGGTGCAAACTGCCGTAACTTCACTAACTTTCATGGAAGAATGCTGATTTACACCAGCAGAGAATCCATCCCAGGGTTTCCACCATTTGTCATCAAACGTAGTTTGGTTTTTAAAATTAGAAATAAAGGACAGTGCATTAATTCTAGAACTTCTGGTGGAGGGAAGATGCCATCACTATCTGAACTTAGAGATGGATTTACTTGAAAAAAATTAGAGAATAATTTGTTTTTCTAGTGAATGAAGAGCTGGATTCTCAGACACAAAAGTAAGCAGCACAGATCACTTACAACTCATTGTCTAGCTGACTGCCGTGTCTAAACTGCGGCTCTGCTCGGGTTTGTTGCATTAACTGCCCCTTGCACATACATAAATTGCTTATGCTTGAGCTTGCGATATCCTCTGTCCCCCTAACCTTGTGGTACTCTCTCAGGCTGAAGACAGGCAGGTTAAGTGATGTGTATATTCCTGGGACAGTCAGTTTGATAGTCCCTGTCTGCAAATGGTGGTACAGAGAACTATGCCTGCAGAACACAGCAAGCCAGCATGGCTGACTGCAGCTAGTATGAAATGTGTGAGTTTATGCTGGGTAGTGTGAATGTGCAAACTTGCCAGCGAAGTTTGAGATAAAAATCAATGCTTGCTCTGAAGCAGAGAGTTGCCATAAAGAAAGTTCTTTTGGCACAGAGAAGACTTGCTAATGCACAGGTGGAAAGGCAGAAGGAGTATGTTCCTTGGGCTGCTTGGTGTGGCAGAATATGTCATCGGAGACACAAATTTCAGAATCAATAACATTTGTGAACTGCCATGAACTTTACTGAGCACACTCACTTTGTGGAGTAGAGATGAAGAGGGCACTGTGGGGTGGCTTTGCTGTTGCCTGGAAAACAAAATCAGCATGTTTGTCACTTCTAGTAGTATCCTAGTATATGGCCAAATTGATACAACTAGTTTGGCCACTGCTGGATATAGAAATAAATAAAATACAGTAACTTGGTGAGAGGTGGGGAGGGGAATGAACCCCTGAATGAAATTCTCAAAGACATTGAGGTTATCTACAGCAACAAGTATATTATCTTTAGCAATCATCATCTATAACATTAGTGTCATTGTTTATACCTACAAAGCTATCAGTTGATTAGACTACCAGACCTTTTCTTGAAGTGGGTATAGAATCAAATAATAACAATGGGGCCGGTCCTGTAGTCATGAGTGGCTCCACTGGATTTCAGTATTGTTATTACAAGGGCATAACTATAATTGGCACAGGTGGTGAAACTGCACCGGGGCTCAAGAGCCTGGTGGGTCCAAGCCTATGTGGAATGTGTGCATGGGCAAATGGGTGGTTAGCAGTAGCACCCACTGAAGAGTTACTATGCACCTATGGTTTCCAATCCATCTTCTGCACCAGGGCCAACTCCAATGTAGCTATGACTCTGTACTATTAAACGGGATTGACTTTCCAATAATACATGACTTCCCATGGACATGTTCATGTGGCTAAGGACGGTACGATCTGTGAAATTACACTTAAATGCACCCCATGCTGCCTTCTGAATTTCCATTTTTATTCCAGTTTGGTGCTCCAAATGAAATTAGAGTCAGCCTCTCTGTGTACCCTTGTTATGAAAACTTCATGGGTAAATGATACCCATAAGAGGTCGCTCCTGGCAACCCTCAGAGACCACAATGGAACACCAAGGAAAATAAGGTCTTTCAGATATCTGGGGCCCAAGTCATTTAGGGCTTTCTAGGTCAAACTCAGCACCTTGAATTGTGCCTGGAAAGCTTTTGGGAGCCAGTGCAGACTCTGGAGCAATGGTGTAACGTGCTCCCAATGATCCGCCCTGACAGAAGATGTTCTGTCAGGGCTGCCGTGTTCTGCACCAGCTGCAACTTCCAAACAGTCATCAAGGGCAGCCCCATGCAGAGCGCACTGCTGTAGTCTAGTCTCAAGGTTACGAAGGCATGGTTGACAGTGGGTAGATCCAAATCTGATAGAAAAGGCTGTAGCCTTCTCACCAGATGAAGTTGGTAAAAAGTACTCCTGGCCACTTTCGCAACCTGATAATCCAGGCGCAGCAATGGATCCAAGAGCACCTCAAGGCTGTGAACCTGAGTGAACAAGGGAGGCTGGACCCCGTCAATAACAGGGGTTCCCACCTCCATCAGGCCACAAGACCGGCCAACCATCATCACCTCGGTCTTGTCTGGATTCAGCCTCATTCAGCTCACCTGCATCCAGTCCCCAATGGCAGCTTGGCACTGGGTAAGCACTGAGACTGCAGGACCTGGATCAGATGAAGAAAAAGAGGGATAGAGCTGGGTGTCATCAGCATACTGATGGCACTTCTCTCCAGATTTCTGAACAATCTCACCCAGGGGCTTCAGATACACATCGAACAGGAGTGGGGACAAGATGGAACCCTGCAGGACTCCACAAGGAAGCTCACGAGGGGACAACGAGCCACCACCCACCACCACCCTCTGGGTTCTCTCAGCCAGGAATGAGTGGAACCAGTTAAGAGCAGACAAACTTCTGTCAGGTCACGCAGTCATGTCAACAACACCCTATGATCAACTGCATCAAATGCTGCCAAAAGATCTAACAAAGTCAACAGAGTACAATTACCTATGTCAATTTCCAAGCAGAGATCGTCAACCCAGAGCCACAAATGCAGTCACAGTGCCACGCACAGGACAAAAGCCTTACTGACGGGTCCAAGAATCCAATAGCATCGAGATGCGCCTGAAGCTGGGAGGCAACCACCCGTTCAATAACCTTCCCTAAAAAGGGAAGATTAGAGATGGGGTGAGAGCTGGCAGGGAAGTCAACAGGAGACGGTTTCTTGAGCAGGGGTCAGACAACCGCAGTTTCGAGGCCATCAGGCACCCTGCCCTCCTGAAGGCATTGACAACCCAAGCTACCAACAGCCCCAGTGTCTCCCGGCTGCTTTCACCAGCCAGGACAGGCATGGATCTAGTTCGCAACTGGTCGCCCGCACAACTCCTAGCATAGCCTCTGCAAGAGGTGAGATGGGTGAGATTAACTGAAGTTGATTCAAGCGAACTGGACACGGTCGAGCCTCCACTCTCTGACTCTGCATCCAAACTGGCAGTTCCCAAGTTGTGTCAAAGATGAGCAAACTTATTTATTTTTATTTATTTGTTACATTTTTACCCCGCCCTCCTCTGAAGACTCAGGGCGGCTTACAAACAACAAAAATATAAAATACAATAAAATACATGAAAATCCCTTAACTCCAACATCATCCCAACCACCCCAACCTTTATCCCCATCTGCCACCCACCAATCCTCCTCCCCACGCCCCACTACCCAATCCCATCCAACACTGTTCCTGCCTGCCAAATGCCTGGCCAAACTAAAAGGTTTTATATCTCCTCCAGAAGACGAACAGGCTTGGACTTAGGTGGGCTTCCAAGGAGAGGGAGTTCCATAATTGGGGGGGGGGGGGGCAACCGAGAATGTCTCCCTGTGCGCTTTTGTTGTAGCAACTTCATGGATAGTTGGCACTCGCAAGAGGGCACCCTCAGCCAACCTCAGAGGCTGTGCCCGGAACATAGGGGAAGAGGTGGTCTTTCAGATACCAGGGACCCAATTTAAAACCAGCACCCTGAATTGTGCCCAGAAAGCTTTTGGCAGCCAGCACAAAACTCTGGAGCACTGGTGTAATGTGCTCCCGATGACTCATCTCTGGCAGAAGATGGGCCACCACGTTCTGTGCCAACTGCAGCTTCTGAACAGTCTTCAAGGGCAGCCCCACATAGAGCGTATTGCAGTAGGCCAGTCCTGAGGTTACGAAGGCATGGCTGACGGTGGCCAGATCCAAATTGGATAGAAAAGGTTGCAGCCTTCTCACCAGATGAAGTTGGTAAAAAGCGCTCCTGGCCACTGCCGCAACCTGACAATCCAGGGACAGCAGTGGATCCAAGAGCACCTCAAGGCTCCAAACCTGAGTGAACAAGGGAGGCTGTTCACCTCTATCGGGCCACAAGACCAGCCAACCATCATCACCCGAGTCTTGTCCGGATTCAGCTTCAATTGGCTCACCTGCACCCAGTCTCCAACGGCAGCCAGGCACTGGGTAAGCACTGAGACTGCAGGACCTGGGTCAGATGAAGAAAGAGAGAGATAGAGCTGGGTGTCGTCAGCGTACAGATGGCACTTCATTGCAAATTTCTGAACAATCTCGCTCAGGGGCCTCAGATACACATCGAACAGGAACGGGGACAAGATGGAACCCTGCAGGACTTCACAAGGGAGCTCCTGAGGGGACAACGGCCACTACCCATTAGCTCCCTCTGGGTTCTCCCAGCCAGAAATGAGCGGAACCAGTTAAGAGCAGTCCCACAAACTTCTATCAGGTCACTCGGTCATGTCAACAACATCCCATGGTAATTGTATCAAAGGCTACAGAAAGATCTAATAAAATCAGCAGGATATAATTTCCCCTGCCGATTTCCAAGCGGAGATAGTCAACCCAGGGCCACAAGTGCAGTCTCAGCGCCATGCCCAGGAGGAAAACCTGACTGATGTGGGTACAGGAAACTGATAACATCAAGAAGCACCCGGAACTGCAAGGCAGCCATCCATTCAATAACCTTCCCTAAAAGGATCGAATACACAACTGGTTGCCCGCACCACTCCAAGCACACCCTCCACATCAGTGGACAAAATTAATTGAAACTGATCCAAGTAAATTGGACAAGATCAGGCCTCCTCAACCTCAAACCCTGGCACTGCACTCAAGCTAGCAGCACCCAAGTCGGGCCAAATACAAGCAACTTTGTCTGCAAAGTAGGTTGCAAACACGTCACAGCAGGCAGCCAATGACTAACTCCAGGTGGAGTTACACTTTCTTCACTGCTGCCACAGCCACAGCATACTCCTTCAAAAACAGTCTATGCCCCCAGTCAGTCGGCTTTGGCACGAGTCGAGCTCCACCTGTGCTCTAACTGCCTACCCTCTCGCTTTAGCAGTCTAAAGTCCTCCATATACCAGGGAGACCTGTGCTGCCGCCGTAGAGACAGCGGACACCTGGGTGCCACCATGACAATAGCCCAGGTCAGAATGTCATACCATAAGTTAACCAGGACTTCGACAAGGAGTCCATCAAGGTCAGTGAGTAAATCCCCCAGAGCGTTCTGGAATCCTATTGGATCCATTAGTCTACAGGGGTGCACTATCCTAACCAGTCCAGTCTACCACCCTGATGGCGGCAAAGGAGGGCAGGGATCTGGGTCTTCAGAAGGTAATGGTCTAACCATAACAATGGTGTCATAGCGACACCCCCAATAATTGGAACCCCTTTTTCCAGGCCAGTGCAGAACAGTCCAACGTGTGTCCAGCCTGATGTGTCGGGCCAGATATTATCTGGGATAGGCCCACGATTGTCATGGCGGCCATGAACTCCTGCTCTGCCCCTCGAAGGCCAGCCTCAGTGTGTATGTTGAAATCACTCCGAACAATAAGTCTGGGAGATCTCAACACCACTTCTGAGACCAGCTTGGCTAAAGCAGCCAGGGAGTAAGCTGTGCGGTGGGGTGGTCAGTACACCAGCCGAATTCCCAGTCTGTCCCGGTCCTTGAACACTAGATGGACACACTCTTCAAAGTAAGTGGCAAAGTATCTACAAAGTAGGTGGCAAACTTGTCACAGCAGGTGGCTAAGGACTAGTTCCAAGTGGAGACAGCTAGGATTTAATAAGCTATTCAACACCCGGAAGAGCTCTGTTGAATGGCACTTTGCAGACAGTACGGTAGCAGCAAGGAAGGCTGTCGATGGCCTGGATCAGCATAGCATACCACAAATCAACCAGACCATTGATAGAGAGGCCATCAAGGTCAGCGGGTAAATTCCCCAGAGAGTTCTGGAAATCTTTTGGATCCTTTTGTCTCCGGGAGTGGACCATCCTAACTGGTCCATCACCCTGACAGGAGCAAAGGAGGGCAGGGATCTGGGCCCTCAAAAGGTAATGGTCCAACCATGGCAATGGTGTCATAGTGACACCCCCAATAATTGGGGGGAAAAAAACCCCACCCTTTCCAGGCCAGTGTAGAACATGAGATCCAATGTGTGTCCAGCCTCCTGTATTAGACCTGGGACAGACCCATGATTGTCATAGCGGCCATGAAATCCTTCTCTGCCCCTTAAAGGTCGGCCTTAGCATGTGTGCTGAAATCACTGAAGACAATAAGCCTGAGTGATATCAACACCATCTCTGAGACCAGCTCGGCTAGAGCAGTCAGGAAGTCTGCCGTGCAGTAAGGTGGTTGATACACCAGCAGAAACCCCAATCTAAACCAGGCCTCAAACACGAGGTGGACACATTCTAGGACCACATTCACACCTTCAGCTCAGGGCCATTCCATGCATACGGCTCCAGGAGAGAATCCGGAAGCCAAAACATGTGCGGGGTTTGGCTGGTGCGAAAGCCCCCCTGTGCGGCTTTGCTGGCAATTACCCGGAAAAGTACTGCACTCTTCCAAGTGTTTTCCGACAAAGCCATGCAGGAGGGCTTTCACCCTAACCCTAACCGGCCAAACCCCATGCATGTTTTGGCTTCCGAATTCTCCCCCAGAGTCAAAGAGCTGAAAGTGTGAATGTGGTTAAGCTTGGGTAAAAGGCACCTGCAGCAAAGCACCAGGGCACCAGTCAGGACATACCTGCAATGCTGCAAGAGGTTTAGGCTCATTAGGAAGTCATCTAACACTCAACCTCAGTTTATTCAGCAATTCATAAGTTAGTGACTTGAGCACTTCAGACATGTTTTATTTAATGAAATATGCAAATACTCATAAAATCTAAATATATGGAAATAGTCCTATGGGCTCAAGTAACTTATCATTCTGCAGACCTTGAGAGAACACTTCCAAAACAGCCAGAGTGCTGTACTAAGAAAGGTTATTCACTCCCAAGCCCCTTTCAGTAATTAGCCTTCCCATGTCAGCTTTTCCTGCCCCCATGACATTTTATGCATTTTTATAATTTACTTCTTAAAATCAGGATTTAATTGAGCTCTTTGAGACGCCGCCAAACCGAAAGAGATTTTTTAAAATGGACGTCACATAGGAATTTGTAATGTATATATTGCCTGGGAATATTGGTAGAAGCGTAGCTGATTTTCAAACAAAATGCTTAATCGTAATAATCATAAACTCTCTGGGTCAGAGTGCAACATTTTGTTTCTGTTCATATTGAGCAGAGGTGGGGAACCTTGAAAATTAGTACGAACTCTGAGGGCCACACAGAGGTTGTGGGGGCAGGGGGACTTAAGGGATGTGCTCAAGAAAAGGAGGGTCCAGATCATGGATCTGTCCCCTATCTTTGTGTGCTTGCCCTCATCTCTGCTCCCTTACCCGGAGCTAAGTTTTTCAGTGCCTGGGGGTAGAAACTGGATCCAGGGGCCAGATCCAGGAGCTGGAAAGGAGCCACATAAAAAGCTTGACAAGGGTCGCATTTGGTCTGAGGTTCCCCATCCCTGATATACAGCATGGTGGCTGGCTGACAGACACTACTAAAATTTGAAGGCTCTATATGCTCCTTCACTGGGGTTATTATTATTATTATTATTATTAAACATTTATAAAGCGCCAGTTGCAAAACTGTGCACCTGCAGTTTCTCAGCTTCATGAATATACCCCTGTCTCTCCCTATGTTCCCTTGTCTCCCCTAGATTTTAAGCCCCTTGGGGTAGGGACTTGTCTCTAACTACAGATTGTACAGCACCAGGTACATTGTTGACACTATATAAACAATAAATAATAGGACAGATGCTTGATTATTTCTGTCTCTTTAATTAGGCGGTTTCAATACAACCCTGCAACATGCATAAGAAATCTTAAAGCAGTGTTAAAGCGGAGTTAAGTGCATGTCTGTTTTCACCCCATGTTTCTGCTGCACATGGAGACTTTTCCTGAGCTAGGCTCCAAGCTGAACGGTCCATTTCTGCTTTGAGACTTGCAAGAAACTAGCCTCCTCCTGCTAACGGCAAAGTAAACAGGGGTAAATTTTTTAAACCATCTGACTAAAACTCTCAAGTTTTATGTTCAAACGTGATGTAGGTACTTAGGAACTTAGGTCTCACTGCAAGTCAAAGCAACGTAGTCAAACCTTTTGAAAACTTTACGCTAGACACACTAATAGAAAACCCAGAAAACTAACCCAAACTGTCCAACAATTACCATCTTTACTACTATACTTGTTCCCTTTTCTCCTGTCCTGACTCTGCTCATCTGTCCACCCCATCTTTCAGAGTGCACGTTTTCCCAGCAAGACTTCTCTGTCTGTGCAGTATCTACTCCATTTGGGGTGCTAACAAAACCTAACAATAAGGATTCTCTGTGCAGCATCAGATGAATTACTTTGAGGATCCTTTGAAAACCAAGCACAAGGGAACTGAAATCCCAGCCCTATCCTCTTTGCCTCAGCTTCCCCATTTGCAAAAGAGGAATAACGTTTGCAAGGAATACTTCACATTTGTAGTGCATTTTGGCTCTGTTCCTCAAAATGCTCTGCCGCTGCAAGTCCCATTCAATTCAATAAGGCTTACACTAGTAGAGTGCTTTGAGGATGGGGCTGTGCATCAATATGGAAAGTAAGTCACATTGGGTAAAAACTAAAAACAGATGAGCGGCCAGCACAGCAGCTTCCTGGCCCAGGGCGGGAAACTACAGCCAACATGGCCCGGGCCATATCGGGGCTCCAGACAAACAGGTCCGTGGCCACAGAATTGTCCTGCCGCCCACACAGCCCTGGTAGGCACAGTTAAAGACTCTCCCCAGTGCTGGGCAGTAGAATGGCACCTGGTCAGAGCTGCTAAGCACAGGGGGAGCATAGAAACCAACCCCAGGTAGAGCTTTATGGGGAGGCAGCAGCAGTGTGGCTTTGGGTGATTTCAAAGCAAATGCCAACCCCTGACTAGGGGTGCCTGATTCCACAAATTCTAGAATCTGTGCTGGGAGAGGGGGCATCTCGGCAGTGACAGCTAGGATCTCCTGTTCTGGGTCTGGGCAGCTGGCAGCAGGGCCTGGGATGGAGGCGGCTGGGCATAGCGTGGAGGGACTGGACTCGGTGTCTGGGTTTGGTGGAGGGGAGTGTCTTGCCTTTGGACCTTATGGAATGGAGGACATGCTGTGAGAGTGTGCGTGTGTGTGTCTGTGTCCGTCTGTCGTTCCTCATGGGGGTGGGGAGCTGTGTGTCAAATTGGAACAGGACAGAGGAACTGGGTAGTGGCTCTGGGTCCAGGTTAATTTATGTTACTTTATAATTTACACATATTTAAGCAAATCAAGGCAGTAGGGAGCAGCAGACAGGGTGTTCCTCTGAGATTTTCAAAACTCGGTAACCCTACGGTTTCTAACTCCCCTCACCTGACGTCTGTCCAAGCTCCAAACCCTGCTGTTGTGATAATGACCAGATGGGTGGTACGGATTTGGATTAATCCATAACTGTCCGGATCGGGTCGTTACTTACGGATTAATCCGAATGATGCCCTCAGAGTTCCGGATCTGGTGTTCCGAATTTTCCCCCACCCCCATCCCTTGGGGCCCTGGAGTGTTACTTACTGACCTCAGAGGGCTTCACTGATGCACCGCCACTGCTATGGGGGCTCCAACAGGCTCCCTCATTGTGGTATCTCCCCTGCTCCCAATCACGCACGTAAAAAATGGCCACCAGGGCCATTTTGCACATGGAAGCCCTTCTCCAAAATGGCACCAACACTACTGGCACCATTTTGGGAAAGGGCGTGCATGTGCAGAATGGGCTGGTGGCCATTTGCACACGCACAGTCATTTAATATTATTTTTATCTTTAAATGATTGCGCATGCACCAATGGCAGCTGGACCATAACGTGCATGTGTGCCATTCTCCAAAACAGCACCAGCAGCGTCGACATCCTTTTGGAGAACGGCGCACAGGCGCAAACTGGCCGCGGCAGCCATTTTCCACATGTGTGATCCAGAGAACAGGGAGGACGCAGCAGTGGGGGAGTCTGTTTGAGTTCCCACCGCAGTGGTGGTGCATCAATGAAGCCCTCTGAGGGTGCTAAGAACCCTCCATGGTCCTTTTTTTTTTTTTAGTGAATTTAAATATGGATCCATAATACAGACCCATAATGAAATCCATAATTCATAGATACGGATCCAAAACGAACGTGAATCCGGAAATCCCTCCAGTTGCCCATCCCTAATCATGACACACCGGGGTGTCATGACAAGTGGTATAAGAAACAGCACTTTAAAGACACATGTAAAGACAAATACTTGCCTCAAAAGATCTTACAAAAATTAATATACTCTAGGCTGTATCACTATCCTTTCCTGCAGATATACTCTAGTCTTGCCTTTGGACCTTATGGAATGGAGGACATGCTGTCAATGCGTTAGACCCTTTTCGCACAGACACTCTAACACTGATAAAATGGGTGTTACATTTTATTATACATGTTGCAGGGCTGCAGGTGTGTTCTATGGGTGTCCTGCAACATGTATAATGAAATGTAACACCCATTTTATCAGTGTTAGAGTGTCTGTGTGAAAAGGGCCTTAGTCAAGCAAGGGGCTTGATCCAGTAATGGAGCTCCAGGACAACCTACAGGGATCTGCAACTGTGCTGAGTGAGGCAAACTCCCTGGTAAAGCATGGTGTGCAGAGTACTCCAAGTCCACTTCTGTCATGGGGTACACACAGCCCAAGTGCTCCACAGCATCATGGAGGGGGCATACCGCAGGGTGGAGTGTGTGTGCAGGGTCTTTCCCAGTGCCCTCCATTGCTTAACTGGTATCATATTAGGGAAGCTAATTCAGAAGCTCCCCCACCCACACTAATAATCACTCTGCCTCCCCCTGTCAGGCAGAAGCACTGGACCAGTTTGGGTCTGTGCGCAGCCAGGAATGATTGGTTAACTGTCACGCTCGTATCCCTGAGAGAACTGAAATGCAGGATCAAACCCAAGGTTGGAGATCCTTTTTCCTTCTGGGGGGGATCACTTTGAAAATCAATACAAGTGCCAAGGGCCATATAGGAGTTGGGGGCAAGAGGATTTAAGAGATGTGTGCAGGATTTGGGGAAGTGGGGGAAGGGTCTAGATCATGGGTCTATGCCATAGGAACATTCTCCATTCTTGAGCGCATGCCTTCATCTCTGTTCTCTCTCCCTGAGCTCTTTCAGTGCTTGAAGGTAGGGATGCAATCCATGGGTCAGATCCAGGAGTTGGGGAAAAGGCCAAATAAAAATCAATCTATGGGCCACATTTGGGCCCCAGGGCTAAGAATCACCACTCCCGACCAAGCCCATGGGTGATTTCAGACGAGACGGGGCGGCATTCGCCCCGTCCCGTAATCACCCAAATGATTCCCTGCCGGGATCACTCCAGCACGTCCAACAGACGTGCAGGCTGATCCCAGCGGGGAATCGGGAAGGGGGTGGGGCCGTGTGGCGCAACGTGTGGCCACACGGTCCCGCCCCCCCACGCTCCCCCGCCGCCCACCCTCTGGGGAGGTGGGCGGGCACCGTGGTCAATGCGGCCGCAGCGCCCACCCAATTTGATCACGGCCCGGAATCCCGCCGGGGATTCCGGGCCGTGGTTGCCAGCCAGACGTTACTTTTTGTTGGCTCCCACTGGGAATCTCTTTGACCACGCTTGCGGCGATTGTCTGGCAGGGAGCCCCGGAAGCATGGTTGAAATTGACCCCATGTAGGAATCGACCGTGGTGAACATCTGACGGCTGCCTAACAGACATTCAGGGTGCTTTGACCCCATGTGGGTATTCACCGTCGTTCACTGTGATCTCGTAATGTCTGAAAATACCCCATGACTTCTAAAGACTCAATAACCTGCCTACGAAAACATCCATGGCTGCGTCTAACAACTTGTATAGAAAGGGTTAAACAACATAGTTAAACCTAATAGCTAGTGCCTTTTGCTAACTCTGCTCCAACAGGAAGGCTGACAGATCCTAACCGCAGCAAACAATAGCTGGAATTGTACTAGCGAGAACTAGTTCAGCTGCATCATTTGCCAATAATTTTAAAAACAGATTTAACATTCTTCTGCTTCCTTTGCTTCAACAGTATGAAAAAGGGAATTGGGGGGCGGGAAGGGAGGGCAGATAAATTTCCATTATACCCTCAACCAGTGAAAGAATGAGTCCTTGGAACCTGCCAAGTATGAAACTTCAGACCACAGATAAAGTGAGTTTGGAGGGGTTTTTTTTGGGGGGGGCGGGGGCTTTCGGTTCAGAAATGATAGCAGCAATCTCAGAACAACACAAACCACTGTGAGCGCAGCAGCCGTTCTAGCAGAATGTGTTCTATCTGCATTCGGATCGGTTAGGCACGGAAGTCTCTGGTTTATTGTAAGCCAAAGGACAGCAGCAACATCGCTAGAACCCAAATTACTGCAAGCTTGGGACAAAAATACAAAATGCATGTTTGTACACACACACTATTTTATATTTCCCCTTTCAGGGCAATCAAATCAAATCCACTCTTGTTCTAAAACAATTCAGACACAACTTTAATAAGAAATTTAAAAAATAAGAATCAAGATTTCTTGATGCATCAAAAGGACTAATTCATACAAGCCCAGGACTCAAACCTGCCTAGTTCATTTCTGTTACATTTACACACCTCATGGCAACCATCAAAAGTGAATAAACCTTAAAGAGAAGAGGCAGCCTACCTTCTATGTCATCTGGAACCGTGGCATAAGTGTTGGAAAGGTTAAGCTTCAGTATGTCAGGACACTCTCTATTTACAGTCAAGCTGGGTGATATCACTAGATCTAGCATTTCCTTATACCTGAAGGAAAACAAAGGAAACATATAATTTATTCATTAATTATGCATGCTTACTAATGATTCTATTTTTTTCCAGGAGTATAAATATTAAAGCTGATTACCCAAACCCAGGTTTCACATATATTCTACATAATAAGGTTCATCAACGGGAAATGCTGAATTAGAATGAAGTACTCATTCCCTTGGCGATTATGCCTGTTTGGTGAACGTTTTCCTCTCTTCGTGGATGTTGCTATCAGAAAATTAAATTTATGTATCTTTTAAATGCCATTGAGGGCAAGCAAATAAAAGTATTACCACCACCTGATGAGCATGGTGGCATTGGACAAGGCTGCGGATAAGAGAGTTAGGAGCTAGAATCAGAGATGCAGATCATTAACAACATAAGTGGAGGAGAAAGTTATGATTTGTGAAAGGCAAGGTGAGGGGGTCCTGGTTAATCCCACTATTTTGGGGTGCTTCTTTGAAAGTTTTTCCCGGCCTGGCTGTCGGATGACAAATTGCACAATAGTGCCGAGTTTTCTAAGATCATGTGATTTTGGTTAAACTGAAAAAGCCACACAAGCAATCTCTGTCATGCAAGATCCAAGCTTTCAGATGGAACCACCAAGTACTCAAACCACTTTTTCGTTGTTGTTTTTTTCAGTGAGACTCATACAGCGCTCACAAAAAATCCAGTTTGAATTTTGGTTTGAGTGTGGTTCTGATGGTTTTTAATTATATTTGAATTGGTTTGCCTATTTCCAGCTATCAGTGTATGGTCCCGCATTACTGCTTTATAGATCTGTGTGTGAGCTTATGTCTCTATATCAATCTCCCCAACCTTCTGGTGTGCTACTAACACAACACCAGAGTGTCACAATATACAGGGCTCCCTGATGTAGGAATTAAGCTCTGGAAGTTGGAAGGCAGGGAGCCCCGACTCCACCCATCTGCTGTTTGGCAGATAGCAGGAGCGCCCTGGCATCAGTGCAAGGAGGAGTAAACAGAGAACATTTTGAATGAGCAAGGCGGGGGGCAGGGGGGAATGTCCATGGCCGCTGAGTGGCGCTGCTGCGGAGTGCCCACTGCTGTGGAGCACATAGGGAGCGAAACAGGCAGTTCCCAGCATGGCTACCACAGCAGCTGCCTTGCACCCCCTGCCACGGACCATGGGGTAGGGGGAAGTGTGCTGGGCTGGCCTTTGAAATGGACACGTCCCAAGGTGAGGACTGGAGAACCTGGACTCCCCAGTGCTTGCAGCCAGTGACTTGCAAAGGGCGTGTACTCCACCCACAGTGCCTATGAGTGGCAGACCGATCTGCTGGTGTGGCTGGCTGCTGCTGTTCATAGGGGCAGGGGATGTGTGGCCACAGGCTGCCACCACAGACCTTTTTGGCTTGCCCTGCACAGAACACTCTGGGTTTCTTGGCAGTGCTCGGTGAGGGGCCATTAGTGGGTGCTGCGTGGCTCATAGGAGTGCGCGTTCCCCCGCACCACCTTCAGCTGGGCGGTCGGATGAGTGGCTCCTGGGTGGCCAATCCATGCATGGTAGCGTCTTAAAAATGCTCAGAATAGGGGTGTGACCGGGCAGGAGTGGAGTTAAGCTTGGCTGGATGGGTGTGAATAGGATGGAGAAGAGCTGGCAGAGCCTAGGAGTTCATGGTGGCTATGGGTGTTCCTTTCTCGGGGTGTTCTGCCATAGTTCAGGGACTGAAAAAGATAGGAAAAGCTTGAAAAGTCTGAGAACCCCCACCCTAACTTTCTCATGTCTGCCAATTCAGGTAACCAAATCCTTACATATGGGCCTCAGTAAACGATCCGATTCTCCTACATATGCCTAAGACTACTGCAATTAACAATCACGCATCGCTTTCAAAACTGCAGCCCATTTAATTAGGCATCGGATATGGAATTAGGTGGACGTTGAAATTTTGACCAATGTGATCCAGGGGAGGTGCAGTTTAGGAAACTCAACTGTGCTGCATTGGAGGGGAACGGATAGTTTTATTTAACATAAGTTTTACAATCATCTCTTTGCCATGGCAATCTGCAGTAAAAATGAACCACTCATTTCTTGTGCAATCAGAGGAAATCTCAGTTCAGTTTTGGATACTAGGATGGAAGCCCAGTGGCCTTAGACATTTCAAAGTTAAATGGGTAAAGGTAATTTTTAATACAAGTCAATCCATGCAGGACCATGAAGGATGGCGCGGAAAGAAGGATTCGAAGACCAGCATTCTTTTTTCCTTTTCACAGCCGTACCAAGCAGCTTGCACCATTTGTTAGGCTTGTCATCACTCCATTCCCCCTGAGGCTACAGCATTAAGGGAAAGCATGACTGTGCTTTTAGAGGAGTGTTCCAGAGCAGTGTCAGGGAGCAGAACCTGGGAGATGACAGCTGGGGGGCAAGGAGGGGAGGGAGCAATTTCAAAGGCTCTCACTGCTGTGAATGGATCAAAAGCATATGGGAAGGTCCCAAGTCAGGGCCTGAACCAGCTCACCTTTCTATTTACCACTGAACGCTTTGTTCAGCTAACTCATCTGTGAACAATTCTATCCTTAGAGATAAAGATCTACCCATTCAGGAGCATAAACATAGCAGATGGTGGGGCAGCAACTATGGGGCTGATATTTATATACCTAGTGTGGTGCCCCTAAAATGGCATGCTATTAAAACACAGTGACATTAAAAAGTAAGAGTTTCTACAGAAACTCTAGAATCTACAGAAACTCTTACTTTTTAATGTCACTGTTTCATCATTATGCTGATGATTTTTTAAATTATTTTTTTAAAAGACAAATTAGACGTCTCCATGGTTATTCTATAGTATAGGATAGAATAGACTAGTATAGAATAATCATGGAGACATCGAATTTATCTTTTTTTTGTTAATTTTTTTTATCATCAGCATGATGAATCACGTAGTTTTCACTGGCGCATCTCCAGTCTAGCTTTTACCAACAGTGCCCTCCCGTCCCACCCCCCATGACGCATTATTTGCACTCCAAGGCGATCGGAGGTCCCGGCAGGGCTGGCCCCACACGCGTGGTGACTGCGATTCCCTGCCATGATGAAGGGGACCGTCCCGTCTGGACGGCTACCATGGCCCGGAATCGGCAGCGGGATTCCGGGCCGTGGTCAATTCGGGCAGGCGCTGCGGCTGCATTGGCCGCGGCGCCCGCCCGTCTCCCCAGAGGGCGGGCAGTGAGGGAGCGTGGGGGGGCGGGGTCATGCGGCCGCACGTTGTGCCATGCGGCCCCGCCCCCTCCCCGATTTCCCGCCGGGATCCACCGGCACATCTGTTGGACGTGCCGGTTTGATTCCGATGGGGGATCAAAGGGTGATTCCGTGGCGGGGCCAATACAGGTCCCGTCATGTCTGAAAATACCCAGAAACAGAATTCAGGACTTCTGATTTCCTGCTCCAATAACTAGGCAACACTCCTTGCCTTTCAACTGATACAGGAGTGTACATAAATACCAATGGCAGACACCAAAAGTCATGACTATCTGCATGGCATTCAGATTCTAATGGAGTTTATTTAACTGCATCCATTCTGCCTCCACTACCCTTAATTCACATTTTTCTTCCAAACTTGTCACTGGCTGCTTTTTATGTGCCTCCAGTTTCTTCTGGAGCCAAGCGTTTTGGTTTCATTCAAGCATGTCATTAAAAAAATAAGAAAATCTTCCGCCCTGGACATTAGGTGTCTTGAGCTTTTCCTGCAAATGGTGTCTCTGCAGAACTGCTGCACACTGGAACTGATGTAGCTTCAAGAAACAGCAACGCATGCCCTGACACCCTGCCAGTAAAGAGACATTCTACATAAAGGCTGGCTTGTCTTATATCCATGCATACAAAGGGCGAATACCAAGGGGAGATGGCATAAAAGTAGTCAGATACCTCAGAGAGCCATAGAATGAGAGAGAGCCAATGAAATCTGGAGGCAAATGATTGATGTACAAAAGAAAAAAGCTGGGAATGTCCATAACTCGAACTCAAAGCTAAACCTCAAATGCAATTACCCATGCAGACTCCTCACAGATATTTTTATTTTCTACTCATATGGTGTGTGGGGAGAATGGACTAAAGAGGGAAATGTAAAGGAGGGAGATTGAGTCTGAAGAGCAAAATACTAGCATCTCCTCTTCCTTGCTGTGAGTGGAGAGAACAGTACAGGCCCCATACCAAGTCTGCTATCTAGAACAGCAGACAGTCTCTTGAAGTTGGAAACTGGGTGTTGTTTCGCCCAGGAAACTAGGCTGAAAGTGCTCTCTTAGGCTGCTTGCCCACGTGCAGATTTTCACATGAGATTCTATCCCACATGAAATTAGCAATAATGTAAGATTCCTGCTGGACTGCATACCCACATTATTTTCTTTCTCCCCCACGCCTCACCCCCCCATGTGAAGTCACGTGAACTTAAAAGTCTCCATGTACATATTGTAATTTTCCCGTTAGTTAAATTCACCCCATGCACATGTTCCAATCTTGCGTAATACAGAACTCAAGTTAATGTCAGAGCTGCATTTCCCTACCGACATCCATGATGAAAATCAGGGTTGTTTCCATGCTGGATGAGAAAAGATTCCCCTGAGCCCAGCAGAACAGGGTCCTCCCTTGTCCATAATTAGGGAGAACGGTGGCTCCCTAATTTTCTATCCCACCTCCCTGCTGGGCCTGATTAGAGCAGTCTTAGAGCACACTACACAATTTCAGGTAAGATAGAAAACAACATTAAATTGTGTAATGTGGGCAAGCAGCCCTAGACTCATAGAATTGTTCCATATTTCACATTGCACTAGTTTAAAGATTGTTCACGTGTGGCTATGGGCAGTCCTATTGGGTGTGCATACACTTCTTCTAGCATGGAAACACACAGAATTAAAATCTTGTGATTTAGCAATTGACACCAATAATCACTGATTATTAAGTATCAATTGCTAATCACACATGAACTTCATGACCTAAAATCAGAAGAAATCTGACCAAACAATTTCTGTCCTGTAACTGTAGCATACAGAAAAGTCAAATAAACAAACAATCTCCCAGGTTATACTGCCAGTAATTTGCATTTTGATAACTTAAGCCCCCTTCATCCAAGGAATTTAAAGCACTTCATAGCTTCAGAATCTCCCATGAGGAAAAGCATTATCTCCATTTTACAGATAGGAAAACAATGACATGAAGGGATTTGTAATTAAAACCCTTTGAAATGAGCTGTGTTTAGATTCATTTAGCTATCTAATTTAAATGTGAGTACAAGTTTAGCCTCTGGCTTCAAACGTTCTGTCCCTACATGACTTGTCCCAGGTCACACAGTGAGTCAATAACAGTTGCAAACCCAGAAGTCCCAATCCTAAATACACTTTATTAAAAACTAGATGTACACAATCAAATCAGCACACTTTGCAGAAACAGTAGAGCATCCCGTTATTCCTCTATTAAAAGTCACCAGATGCATAAAAGATGCTTTGTTTTGCTGCATATTAATTTCAGTTGCCAGTAGTATAGTATAATTGCTGGAACGTAAGATGGTTTCTCTCACTGCTTTTGACAGGAGTGGCGAACGTCAGGCTAGGGTGGATGGAGGGGAGGGGAGACGGGGACAAGTGTGACTAGTTTTTATTTACCCCCTTTCCAGTTCCTAGATCTGGCCCTTCAATCTAGTTCCTACCCTCAAACACAGAAAGACTAAGGTCAGGATAAGGGAGCAGAGGTGTGGGCATGCACACAAGGATAGAGGGCAGATCCATGATGTGGGTCCTCCTCTTCCTGAGGCCCCTAAGCCCCCAACTTCTATGCAGCCTGGGAGTTTGTACTAATTTTCAGTGTCCCCTAGGAGGGAAAAGGTTCCCCACTCATGGGCTTATGAGATGCAGCATCCCTTATATAACACTCCGATGTCCCACAAGAATAGCATCAGCTCTGTTTAGGGTTGCATTTGCCAACCGTCCCTGATTTTAAAGGGAACTTCCTGCATGACAGAACCTCACAGCACCACAGTACAGACATCACAAATCCACAGGAGCGACACTTCACAGTTTCTCAGAACCTCACAGAACAAACACCTCAGTGCCATAGTGTTACTTTTTGAAATGTTGATGTAGCACCCTTAGCTGTGTTTGTGTCACTCAGATAATGCAAGAGCAGGGAAAGTGGTTTTGAGATAGTATAGCTAGTTGTGATGCCTCCTTTCCCACAACACCAGTACAGCAGGAGGGTCAAGGGCAGCTGAAGAGAAGGGTGCTCTAAGACTGCTCTAATCAGGCCCAGCAGGGAGGTGGGATAGAAAATTAGGGAGCCACAGTTCTCCCTAATTATGGACAAGGGAGGACCCTGTTCTGCTGGGCTCAGGGGAAACTAATCGTAATAAGGTAAAAACAGATGTGACAGTGGCTCGCATAGGCTTGCGGGCCACCAGAATGTCAGTTGAGAAGCCGTCAGATGTTGGCCCGGGGTTGGTCTGGGCCGTGTTAGCAGCGAGCCCAGGCTCAAAAATCTCTGAGGTCACAGCCCAGGCTAGGGTGTGCCTGACCACGCCAACGCAGGCAACAGCAGGCTATCATGTTTGTCATGGTCCCCTGCGACCTGGCCTGGGTTGGGGCTGCCAGTCATTAGTTGCCATGCTTGCCAGTCATGGTATGGGGGCTGGGGCAGCAGGGGGGCGGACATCAGCATGTCTGTGGCCCTGCTGCCCATGTGGCCTGTGGAGGGGGGATGGAGGCCTGGCCATGGGCACGTGTGTCTGGTGCCCCAACATGACCTGGGCCATGTTGCCCTGGATTTTCCACCCTAGGCTGCCGTCACATATTATTTTTACCCATAGAATGTGGCTCACAGCAATTCTGTTCTGCAATTAGATAATATCACTAGGTTGGGCACAGAGACTTGAAATATACTGGTCACATTTAAGATATTGAAAGTGCCCTAATTAGTCAACCCTTCAATCAAAGCCACAGATAAGCTAATTTTTATGTACTCAGCACCCAAACAAGAGCCAGGGCAATGGGTATGTATGTATTCATTTATTCAGGCACTGGCAACAGCCATGGCCAAACATAAAAGACACAACCATTAGAAAATACAATTAATCACAGCAAATAGGGCAATGGGTAAAAAATGAGAGTTGAACTCTTTTGAAAAATCTATCCGTTGTGGGCGCTGAGCAATTTTGAAAACCTGAGCTCAGTGGTTCTCAAACTTAATTGAGCGGCACCTCCCTCTCTACTTATCTGTGGTAGTCAAGGCCCCTCCCCACCCCCAACACAAATACACATAGGTTGCCACTTATTTATTATTTTATTTATTATTTATTTAAATGTTTATCCTGCCCTTCCCCAAAAAGGCTCAGGGTGGCTTACAACAGATATAAAACATAAAAACAATCCATAAAAACGGTAGAATACAAAAACCACCCCCAAAACTCCCAACCCTCCCCCAACCCCCATAAAACCCACACAATACCGCCAACATATTTCCCCAAATCCACCCCCTCCACAACCCTATCCCAACCCACCCCCAAGCTCCCCCAACCCCTATCCCTGCCCACCAAATGCCTGTGCAAACAGCCCCAAATACCTTCCACGCAACCCATTTTGAGAACCTAGGCCTTAGATTAGTGCACACGTCAGTTCGACAGTGTAACTTGTTTTACAATGGAAAAGAACTGTCAAGCTGCCTCCTTTTTATTTGGAAATCTCTGCACCCAAATTAGGAAGGAAAAGTTTTGTTCCAGATTCTGTAGCTTGAGATGTTCCATAATGTTTCTCAGATGATACGCACCCTTCTGTACAATTCAAAAATCACATTATACGCAGAACTGCCCACATTGCTGCCAAGTGAATGAGAGCAGATGTTTAAAAGGGAGTCTTTTATAATGATTAATGTACACTAATTACATCATTGTTCAGAGACTTCATTAGCCACTGTCTGATTGATGATTTTTCTATTGTTTTTGCTTTGCTTGATTTTGACAATGGCATGCTTCCTGGTATTTGCTCTTTATCTGCTTTTGGTTTGTTCCAAATACGTTTTGGCTTGGATTTTTCTTAAATTTGTGTTTTCATCTCGGTTTAGGGCTTTGTCTTTACATCTAATTTCTTTTAAAAGCACACAGGTCCACAAAGCAGCATGGGATGGCTCAAGCACAGACAGAGGGTATTTTCAGATGTGATGGGGCCAACTGGCCCCGTCACGGAAACAAACCTTCGATTCCCCGCCAGGGCCACCGCGTCACGGGCGAACAGATGTGGTGGCGGTTCCCGGTGGGGAATCGGAGAGGAGGCGGGGCCGCACGGCACAACGTGGGGCCGAACAACCAAACCACCCCCCAGCTCCCCAACAAACCGCCCTCTGGGGAGACGGGCGGGCGCAGTGGCCAATGCAGCCGCAGCACCCGTCCGAACTGACCACGGCCCGGAATCCCTGCGGGGATTCTGGGCCGTGGCTGCCATCCAGACGAGACGGCTTGGTTCATCACGGCGGGGAATCACATTCAACACGCGACCGGCCCTGGCCCCGCGGGTTCAGCCGATCGCGTAGTGAATGTGATTCCCCACCGCGATTGACCGTGATGAACATCTGGGGGAGAACTTCTGTTCCCCCATCAGACGTTACGGGATCACTTTCACCATGTGCAGATTCACTGTGGTTGACTGTGATCTCGTAATGTCTGAAAATACCCAGAGCATGTAATCCCCTCACCCATAGGGGTTACGTACTTCCCTTCCTTGGGTTTGTTCTCAACAAGCATACTTGCAACAGGTCTCTGTTCCCACAAGTTGGGAGAGCCAAGAGTTCAAAAGCTCTTTCCCTCCCCTAACTTTCCTCCTTGGGAACTTCCAGAAGGAGGAGCTGGAATAACAAGCAGTCAGTGAAGCAGAGATGATATGTGAGAAAAAAAACAAAGAAGGAAGTGTTGAATGTTGCTGGGACAATAGAGGTTCGGATGGAGGGAGGTAACTTCCTGACAAGTAGACAATCATGATTATGCCCCCTGGAGCAGCAGCCTCCTCCAGCTTAACCCAACTTGTACTCTCCTTATCTGCACTTTTGCTCCTGTGCTCATGTGAACACAGGATGGGTTAAGGTGAGTTAGAAGGTACTTATCTCAACAACAACAAAAACCACTCATGAAAACAAGCCACTCAAAAGGAAGCTGATCTCCAGTCTCAGAGACCTATATCACTTTCAGTCGCAGACAAATCTTTACTGTATGCAATTGCTTGTTGCCAAGCTGCTGCACCTGGAACTGGAATGGGACCTTCCAGATCTAAAAGGTGTGATTCTTTTCAGCTTGAGCTATAAAGGGAAGGTTGTAATCTGGGCAGTAGCCGAATCAGTTATGCTCCACCAACTGCTTTTGGCTGTTACTTTTTATAGTTCAATCCTTAGCCCAGCCTTCTCCAGTGCCCAGTTAGGTCCTCTGGAGCATATGCAGCCATCCGTATCTCTTTACACTAGGATCAGGTCATCTTGCTGCTGTGCCCTTTCCTGTCTGGTGCCAACAGCTGATAAACCTCTCCTCTCTAGATGCACCCATAGCACTTGTTTTTGAAAAAAATATAAAAATAAATTTTAAAATTGCGTCCCCCCCTCAAAGCTACAGCTAAAACAGAGCTGAAGTTACAATCTCTCAGCATTGGTTCTCCATCTGGAAAATTTTTGGAGCAGAATGTGCTAGACAGGATTTAAAGATAAATTATACCAAGACAAAAGTTATGGCTTTTGAAAAAAAATATAAGGCCCAGAGATAGGCTATGACGTTCTGAAAATTGACCAAGTTAAGACTTTTAATTATCTTGGTCTTACTTTTTCTTATAACGGGTCATGGTCTCTGCATTTAGCTGCTCTGAAACAATGTTCAACTGCTACGACAGGTGCTCTGCTTAAGTTCTTTAAATCTAGAGGGGGCCAACAAATTGCACCAGCAACCAGTTTTTGATGCTAAGATAATAGCAAAATTGAGATATGGAACTTTGCTCTGGGGACATCTGCCCAGTGCCCAAAAAGTATTAGAACCTATTTTGAATAATTTTTTGAAGCGATTATTACAAATTCCTGTATCAACACTGTCAGCTATATTGAGATTGGAAATAGGGTCCAGATCTATAGAGTCATTATTTAATAGAAAATCTGTTGGTTTCAGTTATGAAAACTGAGTCTACGCCACTGGGAGATCTTACTGGATGTTGCCTGAGAGAAAAGTTAGAAGTAGTATACGGTAAAGGGTCATGGTGGCAGGGGACAAAATATATTTTTGATAGGCTGGGCCTATCTTTTCTTTTCTTGCAGTCCCTTCCCTTTAAGCAGGCATAATATTTGCTTAAAACTAGAGTTATTGATATTGATAGGCAAACTATTAGAACACTGGCCTTAAATACAAAAGCTGCTCCATGGTACAAATTTTTAATACCAAAGAGGGAAAGATGTGAATATTTAAAAGGTGATATGCCTTTTCAGCAGAAGAGAGCTTTTTTGGCACTTCACCTCCAGATGATGCCTACTGCAGTCTTGGAGGGGAGATATAGGGGGATCCCCTTCCAGGAAAGACTATGCGGATGCTGTGGCATTGAAATTGAGGATTTGGTACATTATCTTTTTCGCTGTCCACAATATGACAGACTACGTGATAAACTATTTAAGGAAACTAATATTCAAAAGGATCTCTCAGCTGCGAGGAAAATATTATTATTAAATAAAAGAGATATTATTACTCTCTGGGAGATGTCAAAAAATAACACGGAAAATGGCCTATATTGGTTTGTTAATGGAAAAGGAGAGAAGACAGGCACAGGAATTGTGGACATGATCCCAGAGGTGTGGTTATCAGTTATGATCTATGATTTATTGTATTGTAATCTCTGGGAAAATGAAAGTGAAGGTATGATATGATAATATTCTCCACTTGACTAATTAAATTAAATTAATGGAAATTTGTATACATTTTAAAATTTCTTTTTCTTAAGAAAGGAAATTTCTTTTTTGTGTATTTGAAAATGTTCTTCTGAGTTTTATATTTTATACTGTATTTTGTCTTTTTATGCTTGTCTTGTCTTGTTTGCTCTTGGACATGGTGGTTGCCAGTGCCAAAATAAAGCTTACTTACTTACATCTGGAAAATGTGATTATTTAATTAAAATGTATACCCCACCCCTTCCCCAAAGGCTCAGGGTGGCTTACAGAAATGAAAACAAACACAATTTTGTGGGGGATAAAAATACAATACAATAAAGTCCCCTGAAAATCCCTACCCACAGGACTATTATGAGGGTGACCTTGATAAAGATTTTAAAGGTACATTGAAGTCATTATATAATAATTATTATTATTAATAAAATGTTTATTTAGATAGGACAGCCTGGGTGAACCTCAGTTCAGCAACAGGTCATCTTGGACAGCACTATGTGAGAAGCAGCACAACTTTTAATACTGTGGACAACTGTTTCTTGGTCAAGTAATATATGGTAGAATCAACAAAATTGGTGCCGATTCTGTTCTCTTATTAAAACCAGAAATGGTAGCATAGCCTGTTGGGCAGACAAACATCTGAAAGAGGGATTTGCTTTTAAACCAAAACACTTGTGTGAACTTGGTACTCTTCAGAAAGCAATTTTCTGCCACAAACATGGGCCCACAGCATCTCAAAGAACAACAAAAAGTTGTTACTGATATTTAGAAAAATAACCTTTTCATTCTTTATGAAGATAGAGAATCCAATTATGAAGCTAGAGAAGGTAACGTTTTCAGGTTTCAAATTCTCAGTTTAGGTTCTGGGGTAACTTACAAATCACGCTTCGTTTTGCAGGCTCTTGGTCTGGGCCGCAGTTCAACTGAGAATTTAAGGCCACAGTACTGAACCTGCTTGTCAGATCATAAGCTCAAACAAAGCAAATTCTTGGTTAATTTGAACATATTACATTTCTGATTATAAAATTCTGATTATCAAATCCAGTTGGACTTGCTTGCACAGTTGTTCCTTTTAGAACAGGTAGCAGTGTGAGTCTAAAGAGCTGTCTCTTATACCCTGATAAGGACTCTTAACAACAACCCGTAACTTTGTGCATGGGGATATTTGGCTATTAAACAGCATTTCTCTGGGGAGGGTTCCATTTCCCTTCTCTACCTTTCCTTCCGCTCATATTCTCCTTTCTTTGTCCTCCCTTTTCTATTTCTCCTCATCCTTATCTCTGTTCTCTGCCTTTTTTCCTTGTGCTCCCTCCACCTCTTATGCATACCACCTCTTTGCATTGCTAACTTTGACTTTGATAAGAATCAAACTAATTGTACTTTGTGTAAATATTCCCAACAGAACAAATTCAAGGATTTGTGCAAAGAAATGAGCATTTGAACTTGGTTTGCCACTCCCATTTCAGAACACCACTGCTTCATTGTTGTTCCTCATTTTAAAAAACTGAATCTGACAAACTCACAGTAGAATCCCTCTGCTTGTGTGAAGGACCTTACCATTTCTATAGCACTTTCAGTGTTGAAAGTGCTTTACAGTCCTTGTCTAGCGCACCCTCACAATGACCCTGTGGAGTAGATCATTACAGATGGGGGAACAAAGACTGAGATAATGACTTGCCCCAAACCATCCACTAAGTAGTAAGTCCATGGCTAAGACAGGATTTGAACACTTATCTCCCTCACATTTGTGTGAATGGTCAACCCCAGGAACGTGAGAGGTAAAAAGAATATCCCTCTACTAATCCCCCTCAGTGGCGGTATATGTGGGAGGTAGTTCCTGTAGTGGTGTGTGTATGAGTTACTAAGTAAGTTACTAACTTAGTTCCCTGTAACTAAGTTAAGCATGTGCACCTGCAACTTCTCAACCTCATGAATGTATCCTTGTCTCTCCCGATGTTTACCTCTTCCCCATCCTGGTCGCTCTTACATTGTAAAATCCCTGGGGTAGGTACCTGTCTATCACACTGTTGAGTGTACAGTGCCAGATACACTGCTGGTGCTATATATATAAATAAATAATAATAATATAGGGTTGTTTGTCTGACATAAATCTGGATTAACTCGGTTGGGACTAAATATCCCACATGTACCCCTGTCGGCTGTGTTTTGTGTAAGCACACCCTAAGCAACCTAAGCTGAGAGACTGCTCTCTCCTTAAAACCACTGCACATGGGGAGCCCCTCAAGAAATCTTACTGCTGGTTGGAGAGAGGCCAGACACAAGATGAAACAACCCGTTTTGCCTAGCCATGTGCCAGCGCCGAGCCCTCGGCAGGACCTGCACATGCTGATTCCTATACTTTGACTCCGCTGGGAGAGGGAGGATTAGAGATTGAGTCTGCAGCCTAATTACAAAAGTAACATTTTTGTCTCGCTGCCTCGGGCTTTATCTGTTTTTAATTACTTTGCTGACTAGTTTCACCTTCTCTCTCTTCCCAGACTGGCAAGGGTCACTTGGTAGAAAGTTACTGCAGCAGCTAACAATAGAATCGGTTTGTCTCAAATGTCCTGCAAAGATCCCATCCAAATTCTGAACCAGCGCCCCTTCTTAGCTTCCTTATGGTGTTTAGAACTAAAAGGCAGGGCCGGCCTGAGGCATGTGCCACCAGTGCCCAGGCACATGGCCCTGCGGGGGGAGGGGCCCCGCGCCACCGTGGCCTAGAGACTGACAGATGCCGCCGGTTTTTTGTTTTTTCCCCACCAGGGAATGGGGGGCGGGGCGTAAACTTCCTGGGAATCCCTGGCCAGTTATACACTGCGGAGCTGAGCTGACACAGTCAAGTTGCAAGTAAGTAACCAGCCGCCCCTCATCCCCTGAAGCCCCCCCCCCCCCAATTCTAGCGAGTGCCGGACGGCCTTTGGGGCCCCGCAGGAAGGCTTGGCACATGGCCCCTGAAACCCTTGGGCCAGCCCTGCTAAAAGGTCCAGAGAAGATGCTCCAGGCAGCTCACTCAGGTTTCTGGCAGTAAAGTCATTTTGCAAAGACATTTCAGCCTCTATGCAGTCACCAAATTCTTCCCCCAGACAACATGGGAAGGGGAATCCCCTTATTTCTTAGAAAATAAAATTGTCCTTAAGAAATTACAAACTGTTAAGGGGGGGGGGGGGGGAGGAGAAAGGCTTGTTAGAAAAACCCCCAAACTTCTGTAACCTCATTATAAAAGGATGACCTTCAAGATGTGATGCCCTCTGCAAATGGGGTCACGATCCAGATTGATACTGCATATATGCTTCATGTCTTTGTTACTGTTTACTGTTTAGCATCATGGGATTATTTCTGGCCTGCTATCTGGCCCCTATTTTGCCTTCAGCATGGCCTCCCTTCCATTTTTCCTGTGGGCTGCTATGAAGGCGAAAAAGGGGAAAGTACTGTGTGCCAGGGAACATTCTGGCTGGAGGCCTGCCTCCTCTAAAGAGCACTGAGTCCCAGCACAGCTACACCCTCTTCAGGACACTCCAAACTGGTGCCCACCTGCTGCGGAATATTCTGTAGATGGTGTATCCATGCCAGGAGTGCTCTATGGGGACGCGGCTCCAGTCCACAGGGGTTGGGCTGGAGCCCCTACCTCATGAGTGCTTCTAGCACGGCTACACCTTTCTGCTGAAAGCTCCCGGGCCAGTCACACCCCCTCCCTCCTACAAAATGGTCCGGTCCACAACTTTTAGGTAAGTTTGTATCCACCGCAGCATTGGGGGTTGGAGGGTAGGTTCTCCATCCCCTGTATTAGTCTCAAAATGGGGTCAGTCGGCAAAAGTTTTGTGACCCACTGCTCTAACTTTAGGAAAAGACAGACAAGAAAACTGGCCTCTCTCTGCTGCCTCAAGAGCTCTGTTTCGCTAGAAGAGGAAAGAAATCCCACCTTACTTCCAGCTCTTCCCCTACTGTAAGAGGAAATGCTGTTGGAGGAGGAACCTGCAGGGGCGGGGGGACATTTGGAGCTGAGGGCACCAATTCAGTCTTGCCGTGGACTGGCAAAAAACTGACTATGGACTGGTGCGAGACAACAGACCAGCATTTGGAGATGACTGTGCTAGGAGAAACCATCAGAGCGCTTCACTCCTCACCTCATGTACCTAATAGGTAGTGGTGGGACCCCGGGCCCATTACCGGCTACCGGATTTACCGGTTACCGGTTCTACGAAAACCGGATTCCCGGATTAAATCCGGTATACCGGTACCGGATTTATTTCATTGGTTTCAATGGGGCGCTGTGTCCCCATTGAA
>QEPC01008027.1:794057-816547 GCA_003113815.1 Sphenodon punctatus | reverse complement strand
GGGGAGTGTCCCCTCTTCCACCCACGAAGCCTGGACGGGGGAGGGAAAAGTGGTTGGGGTTTTTTTTCTTCTTTTTTTACATTGCGGCCATTCATTTCAATGGCCGCAATGTAAAACAATCCGGCACGGGGAACCGGTACCCCCAATATCCGGATTAATCAGATACTGCCGGTACAGCAAAATACCGGCAGTATCGGATACCGGATAATCCGGACTTCCCACCCCTAGTGCCTAAACCAAAGGCACATAGCCTTCTTTCCCCTGCCGCTCTCCTCTGTTGTACATTTCTCTGCCCTGCCTTTCTGTGGAATAAGATTATTTGTTCTACAGCCAAAACAGGTACTGAGTTTAGTATTCATGAGTGTTATTTGCATTTTCAGGTAGCCATTTGACTACTGAACCAGGAATGTTCCATTTTGGTTTTTTGGGTTATTTTGATCATTTTTGTTTCAGAGCATTTGCATATGTGCAGTAGTGCAAGTATTGCCAAAAAGATGGAAGCAAAATACTGGGATAATGTAAACAACCAAACCAAGCCAAAACAACCAACATCGTGAAAATTGGTTGTGCCCGCACCACCCACATGAACAGGCAGAGACATGCTCTGGGGTAAAAAGGCCTTGGCCGCAACTTTATTACAACATAGCATATACATATGAAACATACAACCATAGTAAAGAACCTGTGTGCATAATAGCGGGGAGGAACCATGCTACATAAAGCAGGCCAGGGGAGGTTGAGCTAAATCTCACCCTCCCTGCCCAGGTGAATCAATCCTTCGAATTCACCCTCCCCTCGGGTCAGGGCGGGTTAGCAGTTCCAAACCAGCCATTCCGAGCCTGGGCTGGGGCCCCGCCTTATGACCCCCCAGCTCCCCAAGTGGTAATGGGTACAAACGCGACCCCTCAGCTCATAGGGAGCCTTACCACAGCACGGTTCCTACCCCGCTAACCGCCGGCCCCGGGATGGAAGAGAGGAAGAGGCACCTGGCTGCCACAGGTAAATATACCCATCTACGTCCCTAACCCAAGGTGCCCCTCCTCTCTTCCCTACTGGCCTACCGGTGCTGTCGCTCAAATAGGCAGGCAGGGGGGTGGCAAAGGAAACCCTTGCCCCTCCCTGCCCGGCACCCTGTTCGTGGGAGAGCAGCCACAAACTCACACACACACACACACACACACACACACACACACACACACACGCTTAGGGCTGGGGGGGTGTCCCTTATTACCTGAATCCCAATTNCACACACACACACACACACACACACACACACACACACACACACACACACACACACACACACGCTTAGGGCTGGGGGGGTGTCCCTTATTACCTGAATCCCAATTTTCAGTCCAGGGTAGTAGATTCAGTGGTTTAACCCACATTTCAGCTTTAATTTGCTCCATCCCCATTAGACACTTGCTGTTTTGCAGGTGAAAGAATCACATTTTCTCTTGCATTCCATCAGGATTTAATTTTTATCCAGAAAAGGACCTATTTCCTCACCTCATCTACTGCCATAACCTCGCATAGCTGCATGCACTGAAAAGATGAACAAACATAAAGCTTAACTGAGCTGGCATAAATGCTCCTTTTGCAAGGCTGACAATACACCAATGACAGCAAAATACAATTTCAAGGTGACCCTCGAGGCACTGCACTTCAGGCTGTTTAGTTTATATTTCTGAGAGGTATCTCTGCCTTCTGCTGACATGACCAAACTTAAACAAAGCTGCATCAGATCATTCACTAGACTATTCAAAATACTAAGGGGTGGGGGAAATCCAAAGATAAATTCTTCTGATTCTCTTTTGCCATGGTCTTGAACAGTCACGCCATATGTAGTTTTGGAAAGAGGAGACATAATGCAACATTTTATAGCACAAAACACCTTACTGGACCAACTAACACCAAGAGAAAGAAAGAACTGGATGACAGTCAGGAAAGGAACATGAGACGTTCCCAGCTGAGATTTGAAACGAGAAGGGGTGCTGATAAACCAGGGCAATAGAGAGAGGCTGTTGCAGATGCTGACATGCCAACTCTTGCGCTCGCTGAATTGAGATGATAAACAAGAAGGGAGAGGGACACGAGCAGCGCTAGACAAACTGAGAGCAAAATGGATCTAATACACATGCTTGGCCCTAATTTAAACATTCTTTTACATACATGCATTAGATGGGGTTGTTAACTTCTTGCAATAGCATTAAGACTGGTTCTTAAAGCCTGTGGGCTGTAATTACATGAGAATTGCAGCTCCCCTCACCCATCTTTTAAATGTTTTTAGCTCTCATGACTACACAGAAAAGTTTGAGAATGGGACCTGTTGATGGTTTAATACCAGAAAGCAAAAATCAATCAAGAGCACAACAAATTTTTATTTTTTTAAAAATACAATATTTGATGGGGCCTGCTTCTGATTTTGGAATACGTGCTCACAGTATTGGTTCAAGCTGTTCACAACAGTAACTGTCTTTTCCTGAACCCCCAGTGCTCACACATTTGCCCTTTCATCTTTTATGATTCTAAGGCTGCACTCCTCAAACCAATGGGACAATTCTGCAATATGTAGATTGAAATAGTCTTAATTTCCCAATTTTTTTTTCTTTTGTACAGCTTGTCTTTTCTTACTTCAGACTGTTTTCAGGTAGTTGGAATGTGTCTGTCTGTCTTCTAACAATGCTACCCTGGCACTCCTTTCGACTACACAGCTTTCTGGACACGTTTGCTCTCCAGATACAGAGGCCTCCATTATGAAAGGCTGGATGGTGGTGCTCCCTAAACTTCCTCCAATTAATATGTGAAAGGAACCAGGGGAAGATAAACGAGATGAAGCATCCTCCCTGTTCAGTTTCTGGCTAGTCAGTCCCTAGTAACTGTGAGGCGGTTTTGAAATGATACATTTAGAACATTCTAGGGTTTTTACGTCATTCTGAAGGTGATTGTCTACTGTTGGAATGTTAAAAATTCTGATGCTTCTGGGTTGGTTCTGGGTTTTAGAATGTTTTTGTAAAATACCCTTTTCAATGTTTTATTGGAACATGCTAAATAAAGAACACAGGGTCAGCCCTGGGCATGTGTAACACGCCGGTCGCACATGGACCCACACCATCCTGGGCCCCGCGCCGGGGGTGGGGGGGCAGCAGACCTGGTCCTGGTCCCAGCCCGGATTCTCCCCCCGTCCCATCAGCAAGTGTGTAGGAAGCTAAGGGGTAAGTGGTGGGGCTGATAAGGCATGTATAAGAACAAATTAGGCCCCCACAGCAAGACTTTGCACATGGCCCCGCAAATCCTGGGGCCGGCAACATTATACAACACTCATGTTTACAATGTCCACAGGTAGAACATTCTAATTCTTTAGAACATCCGGGGAAGTAGTACTCTAATAGAAAATCACAACAGTGGTCGTTTAGCCACAGAAACTGAACTGACTATGACGAGAGCGTCATTCTGACAAGTCAGGTAAGAATGAGTTCGGAACAGTATAGAGTGGGTGTTTAAAAACAGCCTCCAACTAAACATTCAAAGAGCTGAGCCTGGTAGAAAATAAACAAAGCAGGCTAACTATGATTGTTATGGGGTAGGGAGAGGGACTTTCCTAAGCAGGCATAGACTGACTTAGAGCAGAGCTGATCACACAGCTTTGCTGTCCCACTGCATGGAGAGATGCACCACTCCATGAAATGCTGTACAGAAGTCTGAGGGCGCTTTTATACGATCCCGCTCACAAGCGGGATTGTAAAGTGCCGGCATATCCCCCCCGCCTTCCGCTGTACACCGTGTCTGATGATCAGGAGATCATCAGACACGGCGTTGAGTCTTTGTGCGCATGCGCACTGGGCCAAAGAACCCGGAAGAGCGGCGTAAAGCCGGCACTTCGGGGATCCGCGTCGGAGGGGGCAGGATCGCCTGCCCGGTCTGACACAGGGGAAGATCCGAGCTAGACTTTTAAACGAGCGCCAAGAAATGTGGCTGATCAAAGGATCAGCTGCGTTTCTTGTCTCGTTTAAAAGCACCCTGAGACATTAACAACATTTTAAACACTGAAAGCCACAATGCAACATAAATACAAAGACACCGTCCTGCAGTCAGTTCCAGGCAAGCACAAAGCCCCTTTGTGTAGGTGTAAGGGTTCAGAAGCAGATCCAGTTGTGGGATTCGTGCCACAGAGAAACAAGTATTTGCAAATGCTTCATTCTTCCTCCCAGTGGCTCTATGGTCTCTATCCTGCTCTCCACACATCCATGGAAGCACTGCATCTCTGGCTGCGAGAATCTGATTGGAGATTTTATTCCACTCTCTTTCTCATATTAATTGTTGTGATTTATCTAATACTTAATGAATATTACAAAAGTGAACACCAGCTCTGAGACAAACCAGTCTGCTTACTTACCATATTTCCATAGTTTAAGCTCTTTGGGATGCGAAAGTTCAAAGTAGAACAGCAATTCTATCCTGCAAAGTGTTTCTGTTCAGTCACAAAGCTCAGCTCCCCGTTACACTCTTAAGAGAAGACACCAGAAAGGACCCATTTGGCCAATGCTGCGTCACTATGTGACAGCACTTTCCATTCAAGCATTTCTGCCTCCTCCCCACCCCCTGCCCCAGTGTTAGACTCTGGAGATTAGGAAGAGTGGGAACCACAGAAAGGGTCTGTCAGGAAAATACTTTGCCAAAGATTTCAGACATTGTCTCTCCCCCTACTTCCAAGTTGTTGTTTTTTCCTCCTCAAAATTTCAAAACTTTTCCAGACAGCTCTAGTCAATGGACTTATTTTCAAACAGGAAATGAACAATGTTTCTACGTTCACAGCTACAGAGGCTTTGCTATGGCAACCATACATTATTCACCAAGCGCCTCTTCAATCCCTTATGCTGGTGGGCTGACACTGTAAAATAACAAAAGTGCTCAGGGCCAGATTTTCAGACAAGCTCCCATTGCAGCACTGGTGGCCAGTTTTTTCACCAAAGTTCGCAGAGGCCAATGTGCTGAGCTCCTTTGAAAATCTGAATGCTCGTTTGGTGTACTAAGTGGGAGCAGAGGCTATTTTTTAAAAACAATCTGGTCCCCCATGAAGAGAACCCTGTCCCCTCCTCTATTTGGCTCCTCTTCCATTTGTTTTCTCACAATTTAATTTGTTTTTACAAAGGTTTTTTTGTGTGGAAACATCGGGGGTCTTCTCCCACCTTCATCTTTTGGACAAATTGGTCCCAATTTATCAAAATACTTAAATGATTCAGTAGTCCCACAACAGGCAGTGTATTTTTATTTATTTTTATATATAAGTATTTATTACCCCACCAGGTGGAGGCAGGTTGGACTGACCAAACCCCGCATCACCCGGAACAGCTCCGCTGGACGTGACTGAGCAGACGCTATGACAGCAGCAAAACACAGTTTTTTTGCTACCCACACAGCCACAGCATAGGCTCTCAAGAATGCTCTATGTTGCAACCTATTATCGTGGGTGCAACTCCAGTGCCACCATCGCACCAACCGCCTCCCCTCATGCTTCAACCGCCTCACGTCCGCCATGAACCACAGCAACCTGCAGTGGCAAAATGCTGGAAGTGGACACCTAGGTCCCTTTTAGACGAGTGCGTGGTGCGCTCGCGCGTGGTTTCCAAAATGCCGCGCGACGGGATTAGACGAGACGCTGCCGCAAGTCACGTGCACGGGAGGGGGACGCACATTCTTTTCCGGCTGCGATTTGACCACCTCGATTACCGACCCGGTCAAATCGCGGCCGGAAAAGAATGCACGTCCCCCTCCCGTGCGCGTGACTTGCGGCAGTGTCTTGTCTAATCCCGTCTCGCGGCATTTTGGAAACCACGTGCAAGTGCACTGCACGCTCGTCTAAAAGCAGCCCTAGGAGCCACCCGATCAATGGCCTCCGCCAGCTAGGTGCTCCAAAAGGTCACAAGAGCGGCCGTCGAGATCTACAGGCAAATCCCGCAGAGCATTCCAAAACCTGATCGGTTCTGTAAGTCTCCAGGGGCAGACCATCCTATTAGCTCCTCCCCCATGGGCAGATACACGTCCCAGGAAGCGAGCCTGCAGGAGGTAATGGTCCGGCCATGGCAAAGGTGAACACATAACACCTCCAATCATGGGGGTCCCTGCCTCAAGATCAGTGCAGAAAAAGTCGGCTTTTGGGGGGGGGGGGGAGAAGCAGGTTAGGCTGTCTTCACAGAAAAGCCATGCACCCACAACCTTGAAGACCCTGCCCCTTTGTCTTCAGGGGGGGCCAAATTGGGAGAGGAGCCTGGACCCACCACAGCCTTGCCTCGCCACTAGCAGAGCGAGCCTGTTTTCAGTCATCCAAAGGGGGTTGGGAGGGCTGTGAAGCATTTGCAAACTGAACAATAGTAGCAAAACGTCCATTTTTCTTTGACTAGTTTCTGCTCAGGGGCAGGAGGAAAGGTGGTGGGTGGGGGCTGGATGGTTTCTTAGCACCAAGGGGAATGAAGAATGTGTAATGCTGTGAAACTAGGGCCATTAGCCGGAACGAATGCCAAAGTGAAACATTTTCCAGGAAGTTTGGTGTTGGAATGTTTTACCTTAGGGAGGGGAGGCCCGGCTGCAGTGAGTGCTGGGGGCTATCTTACCAGTCAGATGGATGGCTTAGAGTTGGTGTGGGTTTGAATGTGCATGCTTACCCATAAACAGCCACACTAGCCAGCTCCTATGGGACAGCTCCTGATTCATATGGTTGTGATGCACAATTTCTGCAGGATTTCCCAGGGCAGTTTGCAGAGAAAGGGAATGCAGGAGAACACACTTGTCCCCTCTTTTGTACCATTTCCAACCTCTGCTAAGACAGCCCCACAAAAAATGTCTACATGGGAGAAAGGAAGGCGTTCCCAAAAGAACATGACAGCTGAAGCTGTCTTATGTAAGACACCTGAGACCTTGCATCTTCATGAATGTTAGACTCCTTGACTCTCCCTCTGTTCCCCTTCCTATGTCTCTTCCCAGCTCCCGTCTCTCAGATTGTAAGCCCTAGGGGCAGGGATCTTGTCTATTTTGTTACTTTGTAAAGTGCCAGGTACACTGCTTGCGCTATATAAATGTTTGTTAATAATAAAAATAATAATAATATGTAAGCCAGAAAGTGTGCAGATTAAAATTGTATATATAATATAAAATCATAGTGATATCAACCATATGGTGTACATATAGTTTACATGGACACGCGCTTATTTTGGGAGATAGTGGCCCTTTTTACACGGGCCTCTCCCACTCATGAATATGCAGAAATCTACCTGTGTGAAGGACGTGGGCAAGCGCATGGTGAGCGGGAGTGCATGCGCACTCTCGCCTAACACGCATCCCCACTCACGGAACAACTAGGGAAAACAGAGGATGCTCCGTGCGTGGGGATGAGTGGGGGGTGAGTGGGGAAGCATGTGCGATCATGTGCACACCCCGCACGCCCACCGCACACGCTCCGGTGCAACCATGCACCCCCCCACCTGGCAGCGCCATTTAAAAATGGTCAATGTGGCCTAAGAAGACAGACTACTCAGGAAGCCTGGCTCACTGCGTGGTCTGAGGCAAGTCATCTCATATTCTTTTTTCTTTTTTTTAATGTGTCTGTCCTCAGACTGTAAGGACTTCAGGGCAGGAACAGTCCCTCCCCACTCAAGCATGGCCCTCTCCAAAAACCTCCCTCCCCATTCCCACAATTTAACAGTTTCCTATAAGCCCCCACCCACCCTAACAATGACACTTAAAGAATAATAAATTGCCCAGTTCTCAAAATGCTCTGCTGGTGCAAGACCCATTGAAACAAACAGGCTTGTCCTGGTGGAGCATGTTGGAGACTGGAATAAAAGGCTGCTTCAGCAGTTACTCTGCACTCCTGCAGCCTATCAAGGTTGTGTTTTTTTTATAGTAGCGCACAGGAGCTATTATAATCAGATCCTAGTTGTGCCCAGCACAGCATGAACACGCAACAAATGGGATGTCGCTGTCCCAAAACACGTCTAATCTGTTCATTAGATAGAAGTATTTACTGTTCTGGCATTAGGAAGATACACAGCAAGTGGTACTACTCGCTGCGCTACCTGACTACTCTTCTTAACTGCATTTAAATCTGTTGCTCTGTACTGGCATTACAGGAAAGAGGGGCTTTCAAATAACAGTTTTGATGAGTGCCCTTTGAAAACAGCCCTATCAAATCCTTTCCTAGCTATTCAGTGGGAAACAGATCAGCAATGGTATTGGCTTAGCAGTAGTCCTAACTTGCTGACAACGGACACAGGCTGTGCCTTTAAGAGCAGACCTGGCCAAAACATCCCTGCCCCACATTCTGTCCTTTTAACTGGCTATAACACATTCTTTTCAAGGAGTCTGGTGACATACTGCTGCAAGGCTGGGAGAGGTGCAAAGGAATATAGGGAACAGCTTGCCTGTTTAGTGGAGGAGAGATGAGGGGAAAAGGAGAGATGTTTGCTTTGTGGGTTTTTTCTTTTCGTCCCTCCATGGAGCAGCCAATGTTTGCTTACTTGATGGGCTCTGTTGAAAGCCCCTTTCCTGAAGGGGAAGCAAAAAGATGTTTGGGGGGGTGGGGGTTGTTAGGGTCTCTGTTAAGTAGGGTGGCAAGATATGCAAATTTTAGAGGACATTTATGAGGCAAAGGTTGCAGGGCTGCAGTGGAGCCAATGCAGCCCTGCAACCTGCATTTCTCATGTGTCTGCTAAAATTTCCAGATCTGGCCACCTTACTGTTAAGACAGCTGTGCAATAAGCATTTTAAGAAAAAGGATATGGGAGGGCTGTGTGTAAGGGGACGAAGCAAGTGAAGAAAAAGCCCATGGCCACAAATTACTGGGTTTATGCTGCAGCCCAGTGTTGACTCTTTGCTTGTTTAAAAATCTTTTGTCAGACCTTCTGGAGAAGGTAGGAATAAATTCCCCAAATCAATGAGAAACTGAAGTAGTTGCTAGGAGAAGGACTGCTGAGCTTTGAAAACTTGGATTCACTGGAAGGACATGATCCTTCCTTTGGACTGGGTTAGGGCTGCCAGATCATTTATGGAAGATTCCCAGACATAATGCTCAACCAATGAAGTGTCACGTGGATAGCCCTCCTAGGGTTGCCTGATCAAATTAAGAGGCTCGTCAGAGCTGAGGGCTTCTGAAATAAGGGTTATCCTATCCATTATGTTCTACGGAGCTGTGGTGTTCACTTTCAGAATAAGGGGCCTTCTATAAGGCTCTGAAATAAGGAGTGCTCCTTTAAAATAAGGTAGACATGGCAACCCTAAACCACTCCCCTCCTCCCTCTCTTTTCTTGTGTCATGTTTTTTGATAGACAATTAGTAGGTTAGGGGCATAGCTAGGTGGGAATTGGTCCTGGTGCAGAAGACAGAATGGGCCCCTGAGTTACTTAGCAAGTCTTCTGTGTGGATGATAAACATAAACACCCATTCACCGTTCTAGAGACACGTACCACATGGATGTGCCCCCCACCCACCCACCCACCCCCGGCTCTTGCACTTTAGTGCAGCTACACCCCCTGCACCTATTATAGCTATCTCCTTCTAGTATGTGCTCCATAGAGCAGAATTTGTTCATGGTTTGAGTACAGTCATATACCACTTCATCAAAAACATGTAGCCGACACTTGTTTCAGCTTAATTCTTCCAAAATTAACACGGAAGAAAACTTCTTCCCTGACTGTGACCCCCACCCCCTTGCCTTTCCATCCGAAGCAGCGCTCCTGTGCTCAGGTGGCTGCAGGAGGAGAAAGTCCTTCCTGCACTCCTGTTCTCTCCTCTTGCACCTGCTCAGCTGCAACATGTAGCTGACGCTTATTTCAAAATTAACATGGAAAAAGACAAAAGCTAAGCTATTTGTGCACGTATACCAAACACAATCGCAATGCATGCCACACATTTAAGAATGCAACCATCAAACTGACTATTTAGGACCCTGACAGGTACACAGCAACTCTGTGCACAGAGGTTTTGTTCTTCCCTAGCTGCGTATGGTGCATTGCATGAGGTTGTCTTGGGAGTTAACATGTGATTGCTATGTGAATGAAGGTCAGCATTAACAAGTAACAAGCAGTCTCAGTTTGCGCTGTCTGACAGCAATAGTACATTTCCCAATGCAGTCCACCCATTTAAGAGTTCAGCTGATGCACCATGAGAGACTCCCAGACATTATACTGTCCAGAATAGGGGTCATCCTGTACACTGGACAAACAGCATCATTCTTGGACTGTCCAACCCTAAACTGGTTGACTTTTGTATGGCCAGAGGTATAGATGCTCTTCCAGGAAAAGTAAATCAGTGGATATACTTCTGTCCCAGACAGGTAAGAAATATTACATAATCTACCAACAAACCCAGAAAGATTTGCAGACCCAGCTGCAGGCCCTGTCCTCCACAACTGGGGAGATACTAGAAACTACAGTGCCTTTAAAGACAACACAAGCTGCATTCATGTACAATTAATGCAATAACTGGATTTTAAAACAATGCGGCTCAAACTCCTGTCCAGGATTGAACTCAACCAGTGCATCTGAGATTTTTGGATCCTCCCAAGCAACCATCAGCCCATCATGTGAAGAAATAAATTATGGGAGTGTGTTACTGCATAAGAGCACAACAAGTACTTTAAACTCCTGGCTGTCGTACTTGCTCATCTTAAAATATTAGCTTCATTTTTCATAGCAGGTTCCCTTGTGGTGGGCTTGCTTAAAGTTCTACTAAATCAGAACTTCTTGTTGCTGTGCTATGGATTAATTGCTATTTTAAGCACCTTTGTGGTGGCAGTGGAATTTGAGGCCCTTTCTGTAGCTTGAAGATGGCATAGAAAGCAGAGGGAAGGATTCGTCTGGAGGCCGAGCCTCTTTCTTTGTTTAAAAGAATTCTCTTCCTGTTGCTCTTGCAAACCTGAAGCAGCATGTTTCACTGCATTAGGTGTTGAACAGTGTGGAAGCCAGAGCCCTGGGATCTATCTATTCCTGGTTCTGCACAGGATTTTCTCTGTGATCTTGAGCAAGTCTCCCTGACACTATTATTATTAACTGCAAGCATTAATAAATAAAATAAATAATTAATAATAATAATCAGGAGATTGGCTTATTTTTTTTAGCAAATAATGAATTCAGGGAGTTATTTGCCTTTTGGCTGGAGGATATAGGCTTCACATTCACATCTTCATGCCATTCTCCAAAACCATCCAGACTAGAAACTTATTTTTATAAATGGAAGCTGAGCCTTTCATATAGACATGACTTCAGTAACTGCAGCTGTAAGAATAAACACCAAATATTTAAAGAATCTGGCAAAGCTGCATTTAATCTCTTTCCTGTAATTTCACTGTCTTTAAAATGGGGATACTTTTACCACTTTTGAAAATGTCAGCTGTCTGTGAAAGAAATTGCCATGAAAGAATTATGAATTTGCATAGTGCTGTGTGGACACTTAAATGATTCTATGATGAATCCTGGATTAGCACTTGGGAAAACAGGTTAGTTTAAATGGTCATGATAGTCTGAATCCCATTCCCCCCTCCCCCACAACCATGAAAGAGAAAACTTTTAAAAGATGAAAATAGCAATTGTTTAGGCTCTAATAAAACACATCAAAATGCATCTCAATAAAATCCTAACAGTTGGAAGCTTTGCTATTGATTGTTTATCCCTTCCCTGCTGATAATTCCCACTGTCGCCCCTTCCTTTCTGCAAATCAACCTCTCCCTCTCTACCGGCTCCTTCCCATCCGCCTTCAAGCACGCCACTCTCTCTCCTATCCTCAAAAAGTCCACTCTTGACCCTTCTGACCCTCCTAGCTACTGTCCTGTCTCACTCCTTCCTTTTACTTCCAAGCTTCTTGAACATGTTGTCTACTCCCGCTGCCTCGACTTCCTCTCCGCCAACTCCTCCCTTGACCCCCTCCAATCTGGCTTTTGCCCCTTTCGCTCTACTGAAACTGCTCTCGCTAAGATCACCAACGATCTTCTTGTGGCTATATCTAATCGCCTCTACTCCATTCTTGTCCTCCTTGACCTCTCTGCTGCCTTCGATACTGTTGACCACTCACTCTTGCTGGATTCACTTCACTCCCTTGGCTTCCGTGGCTCCGTCCTTGACCGGTTCTCCTCCTACCTCTCTGACCCCTCTATCAATGCTGTCTCTTATACACATCTAGATGTGTATAAGAGACAGCCTCTACGCTGAGGACACTCAACTCTCTCTCTCTACTCCCTCTCTCTCTCTCTCTCCATCTATTCAAGCTCGCCTCACCAGCTGTCTCTCTGACATCTCTACCTGGATGTCTCAACGTCAACTCAAACTCAACATGGCTAAAACTGAACTCCTTATCTTCCCCCCTCATCCTTCCTCTCCCTCTTCTCTGTCGATCCTCATTGATGGGGTCACCATCGTTCCCGTCCCCCAAGCCCGTAGCTTAGGCTTCATCTTTGACTCACCCCTTTCTTTTAAACCCTACATCGACTCTGTTGCCAAATCCTGTCACGTCTCCCTCTATAACATTGCTAAGATTCATCCTTTTCTCTCTGTTTCCTCTGCCAAAACCCTTGTTCATGCCCTGGTCATCTTTTGCCTCGATTACTGTAACCTCCTTCGCACTGGCCTCCCCCGCTCTCACCTTTCTCCCTTATCTCTGTCCAAAACTCTGCCAGGGTCATCCACCTCGCCCATCGCTTTGACCATGTGCAGCCCCATCTCTCCTCTTTTCACTGGCTCCCCCTTCCTGAACGAATCCTGCACAAGCTCCTAGTCTTCACCTAGAAAGCTCTTCATAAACTTGCTCCCCACTACCTCTCTGTGCTAATTTCCCTCCGTTCTCCAGTCCGTGAACTCCACTCCTCCTCTGTCCCCTCTCTCGCCCTCCCACGTCTCCCCTGCTCCCCTAACTGCCTTTGTCCCTTCTCTCTAGCTGCCCCACACACATGGAACTCCCTCCCTGCCCACATCCGCCTCGCCCCCTCTCTTCGTACTTTCAAATCCCTCCTCAAGACCCACCTTTTCTGCTCTGCCCTCCCCGACTTCTTGCTCCCCTCACCTAACTCCTGCTGATACCCTCCCCATCCAGTACAATCTGTTACCTAAGGTCTGTACTCATATCCTCACCACATGGACCAACCAGCCATCATTCTTGATGTAACCAAGCCAAGCGCGTGCACCTGGGACCTCGCATCCTCGTGAATGTTACACTCGTTTCTCCCTCTGTTCCCCTTCCTTCGTCTCCCCTCTCCCCCCCTCTCAGATTGTAAACCCTAGGGCAGGGACCTTGTCTATTCAATTACTTTGTAAAGCACCAGGTACATTGCTTGCGCTATATAAATGCTTGCTAATAATAATAACGTTGCCCACTATGATCTTGCTGGAGGTAGGGTTTTTTACTGTGCTGCGTGGCAATTGCCATCAAGAGGCATTATAAATAAAATAAATAAATAAATAAACTACAATCATTGCCAAGATGCCAGTAAATGAGCAGTACTACAAGGGTTAACAAGTCCCAGAATTACTAGTTCAGAAGAAACTCGTATCTGTCTCCAGTGTTCTGGTTTAATAGATCTTCTCTTCCCCCCAAGACACCTAAACCACAGTTCTGTTAAGAGTTCTGATCCCGATAACAAAAAGTACATTTTATAGCAGGTGAACGCCTTCTGCTTCTGCTTTCTAAAATTAAATCAAATTATTCCTTAACACCTTTTTAATTTGGCTTTGCATCAAGGTAGTCGTGTTTGGATTCAGCTGAACTTGGGGGCTGCGGCGTGAGAGAACCTCCTCCAGCCAATAACTCCACTTATACCGTAGTCCTATGGGAACTACGGCAATGTGAAAATGGCAATGTCCACACATCGTCCCTTCTAACTGCCATAGGAACCCCCAAGAGCTGTGTCAGAGGCAACTGATTTCTAAGGAGGCCTGCAAAGAGGCTCAAATAAGGATCAGGTGACACTAGAACAAAATGGATCGACCTGTAAGTCTATAGGCCTTCTTGTATCCTCACCAGATTTCGCTGCTGTAGCTCCATAAATACTTCAGTGTAAATTGAGAGTTACCTCAGTGGTGTAGATAAGAACAGACACAGGCCCTAAAGCTGGAAGCACTTAGGGGTTTTTGGTTCGTTCTCAGTGTCCCAGAAAGAGTGTCTAATGACTGTGTGCTGACAAACCTCCAAAATCTCTGGAGACAGAGCCTGTATCGACACTAGTGCTGCCTCAACTACTTGTAATGACAGAACTAAGCAAAACAAGAAGCTGAAACCCAAACACACAGCAAGTATTCCAAGCCACTACAGCTCATGCTAATGTGCCTATCATACTCTTTCAAAGGCCAGATTTGACATTAGTAATAGCACTTTCAGGAAGTATCATTGTAAATGAAATTAAAGAGGCCTCATATTGCAAGCCAAACCTGCTGGGATGCAAATTCCTGAAGTGCATTTCCCCCCCAAAAATGGCAGTTCTGTTTTTTCATTAGCGCTTAAAAACTTCTCCCCGCCCCTGCCATTCAGCATAATGTAATCCTACTGCTACAGTGGGTCAAAAATGCACCTTGTAAGCCAGAAATTCCCATACTGTGGGACTGGGAATCCAAGTTCAGTCATGCCACGTGTACAGGGTGGCAATCTGGCTGATATGTGTTGCATGTCTTTGCTACCGTTGGGGGTGATAGAATTATAATCAAGTCTCAACATGGGGTCATACAAGCAAAACTTTGGGAGCCTGTTATTGTAAGCAGAGCATAAGGCAGTAGCTGAAACAGTGTTTAAAGAAGCTTTAGCTCTCAGTTACCGCCAACACGACTACTTAGTCCAGATACTAGGTTTCCCTCACAGTGGTGTTGCTATTGGCAGGACACTAGTGAAGACTGAAGAGTAACAAAGCTATTCTTTCAGCAGCAGGTATCCACTCACATTTCCACATCAATATGTACCCACAAAGAATCCTCAGCAGGCTTTAATGGAATCTTTGTAAAGCCTCAGAAGTTACTGTAGAGTGGGTTTACTCAGAGAAAATTCATTTGTGTGTGGAAAAGCAAGAATTCAGCTACTCTCTTACTCTTACAGACATGCTCACAGTCAGTTATTGGCAATGACACTGGAGGTGGCAGGCAGGGCCTGGAATCAGCAATGGGGTCCCAGAAGTACCATGAGAATGTGGTGCAAGGGAAGGGGGCCTCAGACCCAGAAGCATGGGGTAAGCAGTGCCCAGGGTCCCAAAACTGGCAAGCAGGTGGAAAGCTATGGAATTGGCCTGGTCATGTAGGCAAAGTCAGAACCAGGGATTGGGCATGAGACAGAACTGATGCACGAAGGGTGTCAAAATCAGCAAACGCCGCAAGCAAGTAGTGCAAGGGGACTTAGAACCAGGATACAGGTGTGGGGGAGCCTAGCTGTGGCATCAGTAATTGTCTCCCACGGCCTGTTTGGGCCTCTCACAGGACTTGCTGAATGCCTGGGGCAGTCAGCATCAGTGCCATCTTCTCTGCTGCCTTTCTGTTTATTATTCTTGGCCTAAATTAAAGACAGGGATTTTTTGGCATGTTCATTCAATCCCTGTCCTCTTTGCGAAGATATCTACACAGCATATGTGTGATTGTGCTTTTGAAGTCACCCGTTATTTCACTAAGGCAAACATACACTTCAGATAGTAGCAACTTTCAATCGCTAATAGCCTGCTTGATTGATGAACCATGACCTCCAGGAATAAGACTGTTTATTTCCTCACTCAGGATCTCCCAAATACTATCATTTGTTTAAGTGTCAATTTATAAACACAGTCTGAAAATTATTACAGGATCCGAAAACTGCAAAGAAGTTGAGGGCGGGAGCGAAAAGAAATGCACTCTGGAAGGGGAGAGTCCAGGTTGTGAATCTGTGCCATGGATCTCTCTCCTATCCTTGTGTTCAGTCCTCATCTCTGCTCCTGTACCCTGATCTCAGTTTGTCAGTGCTAGAGTGATAGAGGGGCAGATGCAAGAACTGGAAAAGGGTCAAAAAACAAAAGAGCCATGGTCCACATTTGGCCCTTTGACCCGAGCTTCCCCATCCCTGTTCTGGAGTGAGCCGTAAGAATAACTGAACTGTAGATTTGAAAACATCCTTGGCTGCTATGACTGAAGTTGACGTTACATGCTATCAGAAAGGTAATGTTCACTAGATGTACACAAAGGTCTTGGGTTTCACTTTGACTTCACTGTTATGAGATGGGGTGTTAACAGACGTCCTGTCCCACTCGGGGGAGGGGAGGGCTTCTCCAGCCGCAGGAACGTCCCCCAGCTAGGAACAGCAGGGAGCAACGTGCAGCCATTTGTCTGCATTCCCGATGTGCCCCACCACCCGCCATGTTCGACAGCCATGGCTGCCTATCAGAGGCAGCCATGGCTCACCGACATGGCAACTTCCTGGATGCCGGTAGGAGTTTGGCCAGGAAAATGCATTCCCACCCAGCTTGCCCTCTTTGCCCTGGCCAGGCAGGAGCCAGGGTAGGAACCGGGCCCACATCAGGAGGTCCACAAATCAACAGATTCTGTCTACTATTGGGTGTTTTAGACAAGCGCTTCCCCAACCATTACCCACCAATCATACATGTTGCTGGGCTGCATAGGGCGCTAATGCGGCCCTGAAGCTATGGCCGTTTTTAAATGGACTGCCATTGGGGGTGGGTGGGGGCAGTCCGTGTGCGACCAGCGGAGTGCTACTGCGGGGGTCGTGCATAGACAGGCACACATCCACCTCCACACAGAGCAACCCACCTTTTCGCCAATTGCTCCATGTATGGGGGGGCTGGGTGGGGATGCGTGGGTCACAGGAACACGCACCCACACACCTCCAACATTTAAACGAGACGCTCCCCCATGTGGACACTGGGTGTCTGTGCATGGGAGCGTCTCGTTTAAAAACAGCCATGCATGATGGGTGAGGAGGCACTTTTCTAAAAACACCCATAGTCTCTCTTCCAGAATAGCGCTTCTCCACTATGGGTAAAACTACTTAAATGTAAAGATTCTTATCCTCTGTAGATATCAACATTTGGAACAGGTAAACTAAAGCTGCCGCCGTAAAGCCGGTCCATTTGTAAGCATCATCCAAAGAGGTCTGTCATTGTCTTCAGAGCTCATCACAACTCTAGTTATTCATTCAGTCAGCAGGGCTCAAAACCGCACATTGTTCCGTCATTCCCCAGTACCAAATCTGTGGTTGTGTTCAAAAGGCAACAACAGGAATTCTTCCCACTTCTTCCAACCAAGCAGGGGTGCAGTCTTAGCAATTTTGCTGAAGTAAAGTGTAAGATGATGTTTCTAACTTTCACTTGCAAGAAGAAATTGAAGAAAATAATTAAATAGGAAACAGAGCTTGGAAGAAATGGTATGACCTAAGTTTACCTTACCTGGCTGGCTCTTTTTTCATTTTCTTTTTCTAAAGTCAGTTAATTTGCAGTAAGCAAAACTGCAAAAGAAAAAAAGGGTGCATGTATTTCTGCATCATCATTGCTTCTCATCTCCCCTAGATTAACTATAACTAAGCTACGCACATGCACCTGTGACTTCAGCTTCATGAATGTATCTCTGCAGTGTCTCTCCCTCGTTTCCCCTCCCTTATTTCTCTCAGATTGTAAGCCACTTGGGGCAGGGACCTGTCTCTAAATGACTGTTCAGTGGCAGGTACACTGCTGGCGCTATATAAATACATTGTAATCGTTAATAATCCACATGTCTATAACAGCTTTCAGTATAAAATAAATTCTATAGCTGGAGTGGGCAAACTGTGGCTCTTGGCCAAGGTTGGTCCTAGGCCCCGTGCTGCCTTAATGGTCCTTTGTCTTACTTCACTGTACCCTAATCTTGGCAGCTGAATTGCAGCTGCTCCTCAGAATCTCAGCAGCTGGGACTGAAGTGCACTGGCTCTGTGAGCCAATCACAAAGCAGAAGTTTGCATGTATGTGGATGCTCATGGGTCTTGTGAGGGTGTTTTTAGACAAGCCACCCATTATTATAGACAAGGCATCATTACTCACACATTGGGCATGTTGCAGGGTCACATTAGCACCCTGTGCAGCCCTGCAACATGCATGAAGGGTGGGTGATGGGTGGTGAGGTACTTGTCTAAAAACATCCTGGCTTTCAACCAAACAAAGGATTTGGTACACGACTGGCAACTTGGCCCATAGACACTTTTGAGGTGTTTTTTAAAATGGGGCATGCCCACGCAGATGCACCCATCCCCCACCCACCCAAACTCCCATCTGAAGGCGGCATGGTTGGGCTGCCTACTCATGCCCATGTATGTATCATCGGGGAAAAATCCAGGCTGCTCCATGCAGGGGCAGGAGTGGACAGTGTGTGGTTAGGGGCACACACCCAACGCACCCCCACCCTGGTCTGCTTAAATCCCCCCCTACTCACCGGATGTGTGTCGGCACTCCATGCAGCGCACACAGACCTGTCCCCCCTGCCATGCCCATTTAAAAAACAGCCTGAAACCCACCCACGCTTTAAACCCCATAACATCTGAGCTACCTAGCATACAGTCCCGCCAAAGCAGCAGCATTTCTTCTTCCTCTTACAGCACCACATATCCTTTCTTCACCAACCATGCAATTCTTACAAATTAAAATGCACATATCTTTAATGTGGCCGTTAGAATATGGGAGATCAGAACAGTTTTGTTTTCAATCATTCAAAGTGGAGTGCCTTAGAGTTAGGTTGTCCCCCCCAAAAAAAGCTAAAGCACAGATTTTATTTTTTCCATAGAAGCAGCTGAGTCATGGATATTTATAATGGACGATACTGTATTTCCAACTCAGTTCTATAAAACGTGGCCAGTGCTGTATAAAGTATTAGGCTGAGAGTAGGGAAGTCACTGGCATAGCACAAGCAATGAGAAGTCTAACTTAACAGCTGGCTTGAAGCACCGTAGATTTATGCAGTGGGTTTATGGAGCTATCTGACTTATGCCAGAACATAAAATGAATACTGGTGGTCTTAAAGTGAGTACAGTATAGAGCAGCACCTGAAATACTCTAACTGGTGGAAGAACTGTTTCTTAGTGGACGGAATGAATTTGATTAAGCATAAAACCTCACTATAGGAAAATTCAAACGTAGTGCTGGTTGAAACTGATATTCCTTTTTGAAAATATAATTGAAAACACACCTAATTTTCAAAAATTTAAAGTGGAAACTACAGGGACCACAAAATAATTAAAACCCTCTCTTTATTCCTCATAATAAAACCTTTAGGGATTTTAATTGTCAAAACCCAAGAATAGTTTGGTTTGTGGTATATTCAAGTTGTTTACATTTTTTCCCAGTTAAATTCCAACAGTTCTTTTTAGATAAACTCACAAAATTAATTGTGAGGATGCCTCTCTGTGACTAAAAATTCTGTTATTTCACCTTGCGTGAGACGTTCCAGCATGAAGTGAGAATATATTCTTGTTCTTGTTGGAATGTGCAACAGTCACAAGTAAAAGCCCATTGCAAGCTCAACATGGGGCTTGTCCAGTAGGGGGCGGGTCAGGGGATGAAACAGGTTTTTTTTCCTCTCCTTGTCTCCTCTCTCTGTCCTCCATCTTGTCCCATGCAGTCTGTACAGCATGGAAGCATGTCTTCTGAGTTCTTAATAAAGTTCTGTTTTGAAGAAACTTCTGATGTGTATTATTCAACAGAAAGCGAACTCTACAACAGGTTATGGGCCCAGGACATCTTCAAGGCAATTTTGAAGACTAGTAGCAGCCCAGGAGTGCAGACTGTGAAAGAAAACTCCCAGACACAGAGGCGTAACTACTGACTATGAGTAAGAAGGCCTAAATCCCAGAAGGGGAAAGGGAGGGAAGCAAGTATGGCAAGCAGCTCAGACTTTCAGTAGGAAAGGTAAACTACCAATTGTGGCAGTTTAAAGTGGAAATGCTGCTGCCTAAAGATGATCTTTGGGAGGTGATTACCATGAACAGACCAGCAGCAAAACATGAGAAATGGGATAAAAAGGGCAGGTTAGCAAAGGCTACAATAAGTTTATTAGTAGAAGATGACCAGCTAATCCATATAAGAGGTGGGACCACAGCAAGAGGCATGTGGATTGCATTGCAAAACTTGCATGAGAGAACTAACCTGAATAGCAAACTGTTTCTACAGAGGAAACTATACAAAATGAGGCTTGGCAAAGAAAGTGAAAGGCAGGAGTATATAAATGCCATGTTGGAAGTTGTAGCACAGCTGCACAGCATTGGAGAAGATATAAAGGACAGCCATGTGGTAGCCCTACTCCTCTGCAGCCTGCCTGAATCTTACAGTGCCCTCATCTTTTGTGTTGTTCGCCGCCCTGAGCTGCCTTTGGGCAGGAGGGGCGGGATACAAGTTTTAAATAAAATTAAATAAATAAATAAGAAATCAATGCCCTGGAGACAAGACCAGAGGCTGAACTGAAGCTGGAATTTGTTAAAGGTAGACTTACGGATGAATTCCAGCGCAGAAAGGAGAACCTGCAGAATGATCTAGAGCAGGGTAATGAGACTGCACTGAAAACCTCAGCCAGAGCTCCTAAGAAGGAAACCAGAGTATGCTTCAGATGCAAAAAAGGAGGGACATTTAAAGAAAGACTGCTATATATGGAAAGCAGAACAGCAGAAACGGTCTCCATGAACACCTAAGCAGAGGGCTAAAGTCACAAACAGCAACACAGTCACTCAACAATGGAGTGGGTGGTTCAGAGCAACGCAAGACAGCTCATCCCAAAATTGGTGTGTAGACTCCGGGGCAACGAGCCACATGACTAGCGATAAACGATTCTTCACAGGGCTGGATCCCAGATCTACCTTGCAGATGGGAGAAGCATCAATGCAGAAGGAATTGGACAAGGATTCCTGTACTGCAACCAGTCACAGGGAGGCACACTGACCATGAAAGATGTGCTCTATGTGCCCAACTTAGAAGTGGGACGCCTGTCCATGAGGCACCTGGCAGCAAGGGGGCTCACCATCCGTTTCCAGGGAGACGAATGCACAATTCAAAGTGGGACAAAAGTACTGGCCAGAGCCACTGCAGATGAGCACCTGTACCGTCTGAGCACAGTGAAAGAACAGGCAAAGCTCACTGCGCACAAGTCACACGATGACTGCATCCACCTGTGGCATAGACGCATGGGACATAGACACCCAGACAGCATCAAGGAAATGCAGAGACACCAGTTGACCAAAGACCTTAAGGTATCAACATGTCCTGGGAACATGAAATGCGACTGTTGCATCAAAGCCATGAGGGCTACGTTTCCTAAGAGTCAGAATAGAGCCACGAAACCGCTTGATCTTCTACACAGCGACGTCTGCGGCCCAATGAAGGTTCCCATGCCAGGAGGCAACCGGTATATGGTAACTTTCATTGATGACTATTCAAGGTACACGATCATGTATGTCATGAAGAGTAAAGATGAAGTATTCGACAAACTTCAGGACTATGTGACCATGACGAGCAACAAGTTCCAGCGCAGGCCAAAGACGCTGCGGACTAACAATGGAGGTCAGTTCACAGGAAAGGAAGTAGAGGACTTCCTGAGACTCCATGGAATTGAGCACCAAAAGACAGTGCCATATACACCTGAGCAGAATGGAACAGCTGAAAGGAAAAACAGAATGCTAACCGAAATGGTTAGATGCACGTTAACAGACTCTGGACTATCAGAAAGATACTCGGGCAAAGTAGCAGTTGCTGCCACCTACCTAAAAAATCAGCTGTATTCTAGAACAGTGAGGAAAACGCCATATGAACTGTGGCATGGTCAAAAACCTAGTGTGGGCCACATCAGAGTATTTGGAAGTAAGACTTACATATATATCCCAGAGGAGAAACGTACCAAGCTGCAAAACAGAGCAGTGAAATGCATCCTCGTAGGATACAGTGAGCATTCCAAAGGTTAGAGGATCCTGGATCCACGCACAGACAGAATAACCATTAGTAACAGCGTGACCTTTGTGGAAAACTCAAGCGACAATGTGATGACTCTCCAAGATCCAGGCGAAGGAGAACAATCAACCATGGACGAAACCACTGAAAGGGAGCAATGCTCTGAACAAATCGGCACAAAGGTAACAAAAGTGCAGAAACAGACATAGCCGGCTGCTGATGCTGAGCCAAGGCAGTCAACGAGGTCTAACAAAGGCATTCCCCCCACTCGGCTGTCCTACAAAGTCAGCACCAGTTAGTTGTCAGAGCCAGCATCCTGGGAGGACATCTTGCAGATGTCAGAAGGGGAAGCAGAAAAATGGGTAAGAGCTAGTGGTGGGACCCTGGGCCCATTACCGGCTACCAGATTTACCGGTTACCGGTTCTGCGAAAACCGGATTCCCGGATTAAATCCGGTATGCCGGTACCGGATTTATTTCACTGATTTCAATGGGGCGCTGTGTCCCCATTGAAACCAATGAAATAAATTAATTCCCTCCCCCTCCCAGGCTGCGCGGGTGGAAGGGGGGACACCCCCCACCCACCCTGCCCAGCCTGG
>QEPC01008027.1:687323-791719 GCA_003113815.1 Sphenodon punctatus | reverse complement strand
GTGTTTAACACCCCCCCCAGGGATCATCCCTACTAAAGGTCAGTGCGCTTACCTTTGGGAGCTCCGGCGGTGGCGGGCGGTCCGGCGGCCTCAGCGCCGGTTGTGGCTGCCGGCGTCAGTGACGCTCTAGGCCTTCCGGGGAAACCCGGAAGTTCCCCGGAAGGCCTAGAGCGTCCTGCCCGGTACCGGCATTATCGGATACCGGATTCTACCGGTTTCCCGCCCCTAGTAAGAGCAGCTGAAGAAGAAGTAAAGTCCATGCAGGACAACACGACGTGGACACTTACTGCACTGCCCGTTGGGAGAAAGACTATAGGTTGTAAATGGATATTTCAAATAAAGTACAATGCACGGGGAAATACTGAACAGTACAAGGTCCGACTTGTCGCGAAAGGATACTCCCAGAAGTACGGAGAAGACTACGATAAAACATTTGCACCTGTAGTTAAGCACACTACAATCAGAACATTGCTAAGCATAGTTGCTGGAAGAGGAATGCAAGTCAAGCATATGACAGCAGATGTGTTCACGAAGCCACTAGGAGGGGAACGCCATCGCAAGCTGTTAAGAAGAATAAACCTAGTGGGTTTGACTAGTGACTGCTGAGAAAGGGGTGTTGGAATGTGTAACAGTCACAAGTAAAAGCCCATTTCAAGCCCTGCAAGCTCAATATGGGGCTTGTCCAGTAGGGGGAGGGTCAGGGGATGAAACAGGTTTTTTTTCTCCTTGTCTCCTCTCTCTGTCCTCCATCTTTTCCCATGCAGTCTGTACAGTATGGAAGCATGTCTTCTGAGTTCTTAGTAAAGTTCTGTTTTGAAGAAACTTCTGCTGTGTGCCACCTGGGAACAGAAAACTAACTCTACAATAGTTCTGTATATCAGAACTCAATAAAGTGTTAATAGAAGAAAGAAAGAAAGAAAAAAAAACTTGTTAGGGAAATAACAGATTTTTCAACCAACTCTGTCCAAATGGAACTTGTGAACAGCCTAATTTTTCTGATATCTGGATAAAGGACTATGGTCAAATCTTGAAACTATGAGCTTGTTGGTCCTCGGATTTCATTTTTAATGCTCTTTTTGCATACTTACGTGAGCAATGAGTAACAACAACTTCAGTGAGATTTGTGACTTCATAAATGGTTTCAGGATTATGACTTTGGTTTCATTATCTGTTGCCAGACAACCGCACTCATCCTAACCTGCAAATGTTGTGCTTTAGCAGTAAAAACACAAAAAGGACATGCTGAGCAGTGAAGAAGATCAGTGATGTAAGCTCACTGCATTTCTATCAATCCTTTCGTTCAGGAACACCCTGAGCTGATATACTTGCACTGTGGTCCCTGAGCTGCAAGTGGTGCTTTAAACGTATCCTGTTTAAACTCCTGGTATTCACGTTCAAAACACTCCACGACCAAGCTCCCCCTTACCTCTCGGACCTAATCTCCCTACGCACTCCTGCACGCGCTCCCTGCTCTTCCTCTGTCCCCTCCCTCACTCTCCCTTGTTTCTCCTGCTCACCTAATCGCCTTCGACCCTTCTCCCTCGCTGCCCCCCATGCCTGGAACTCCCTCCCTACCCACATCCGCCTTGCCCCCTCCCTCCGCTCGACCCACTTTTTCCTCGCCACCTTTCCCAATGCCTGCTAGTTGTTCCCCATATACCTACTGTCTGCCCTCCTCTGCAGACTGCTGCAACCAACCTGATTGTAACTAAGCCAAGCACACGCACCCGAGACTTTGCATCCGCTTGAATGTTTGTCTGTCTTCTCCCGTGTCTCTCCCACTGTCCCCTCTCCCTGTCTCCCCCTCCTTGTCTTTTAGATTGTAAGCCACAGGCAGGGACTGTGTCCATTTCTATGTTCTGTACGGCACCAAGTACATGACTGGCGCTATATAAATGTTTATTATAATAATAATAATAATAATAATTAATAATAATTAATAACAACCTATGACCTGTAACTCTTTGCAGCTATGTCCATCTGGCTGAACCTGCAGCTCATTTTATTGTTGTAAGCCGCCCTGGGCTGCATGGCAGGAGGGGCGGGATATAAATTTATTAAATAAATAAATAAAATAAATAAGTGACATATTAGCATGGGGTGAGGGAGAAACAGTTAATGGGGACCAGCCAAGTTCTGCATCTCACAGTGCTCTCTCAATACGAGCAGACAAGGTAGCCTTACAAATCTATTAATCACATCTGTTCAGCTCCACACTCCCAACGTCACACAAACTAAAAAGTGTCTGGCAAACTGCGTAGGGGTAGTCTAGGTAGGCCAAATGTAATTATCCTGGCTGTGGCCATATCATATGAAAGACCAACTCCTCCCCTTTGCTCCATCACGGATCCTCCCTGCCGTCAGCTGGAAGCATCCCCTTGTAGGTATCACCTGTGCAGTAGGTCCATACAGCAAGGGCACAGGGAGAGGCGTTCTTGGTGGCTCCCCACTGACCATTTTCTAGAGGCAGTATAAGGCTTTGCTTTTTGACCATGCATTTGGCAGGAAGGGATAGGGGGAGGTGTTCTAAAAATATGTTTTAAAGTACTTTTATTAATATTTGTTCTTTATGCTGTAACCCACCCTGAGCGTTAGGAGAAGAATGGGATATAAATATAAAACAACAACTAGTAGTACTAGGTGGATTTTGTGGAAAGGACCAAAAGATTGTCTACTGCCTCAGTTCTCACCCCCAAAGAAGATAGCTCTGCTGTAGTATAGAAGATCACATTTAACACCATGCATTTACAGCTCAGCTCTTCTGCAATATACTAGAATTTATTGTGTTCAGATTGAGAATAGTTAAAAGCTAGTGTAAGCCAGACAGCACTGTTCCTTCTTCCCTGTCTGATACAGAGAGGACCAAGTCACAACCCAGAGCCTCCTCCATGGCATCGCATTTTTGTCTGAAAAGCTTGTGATCACGAACAATACTGAGGTGATGTGAATGATGAGGTTTTGCTTCCCCCTCCACTGCCCCCACACTTCAGCAGCCACCCTGATAGATTCAGCACGGCAGCAAAGCAGAATATCCAGTTTCTCAGACAAAAAGCCATAAAATAATTACAGGAGTACAGTCCTGAAAATGATTAACTCATTAATGGTGCTAGTCTCCAATCAGCACATTAGTAGCTGTATTGTGATTTATGAAATGTCAGGGATAGCTCGTTCAACTAGGAATAAGCTCTTCTTGTTTTGCTGTGAGCTTTCTTTCCTACAATGGTTAGGAATGGTATGTTTTGGTCACTGCATCTTTCCTGGTCAGCAAAAAAGGCTTAGAGCCGTTACAGAGGAGGTTTTTTTTTTTTGTTTTTTTTTAAATGAATTGCAGGTTATATATATGTACAAAAAACATAAAAGGGTCAGCTGTTGAACTTTTTCTGCGTAAAACCCAGAGTTTGTCTTGGAACATCGACAAGAACTGCTGGGAGACTGCTCTGCTTGGCATTCTCTCCTCCCATCATTGAAACTCCATCTTGAACGGAGATTCAAAACGGCATGGGCCATGTTCCCCCTTACCCCATCCTCCCTGCAGTTATGTCCTTGCAAATCCATGGGTCCAGCATATTTTAGTAGCCAGTTCAGAAACATTATCTGAGAAGTACCTTTAACTTCACAGAACCTCCCCTTCCATACACAGTTCTACCATTATGCTAGGGCACTTCATAGAATTTCAGCACTGGCTGCCTCTTACTCAGGAAGAACCAGCAATGCTGAATTTCTTTAGCTTATTTAAATCAGTCCTTATACTAAATTTAACCAGCATCACCTTTTTTCCTTTGCAGCATATCTACAGGCAGACTACAGTTTGTGTGCACATTTGGATATCTTTGTCACATTATTATTGGTTTTCATGTTAGTAAACATATTTTTTAATATTTCGATACCTTAATATACAATAAAGCTGTTATAGAACAGCTCGTTCTGTTGTTACTGTTATTTATTCCATCTATGTTGGTCGGGGAACCTCAGGCCAAATGTGGCCCACGGTTATTTTTTGTGTGACCCCTTTCCCATTCCTGGATCTGGCCACTAGATCCAGTTCCCAGCTCCAGTACTGAAAAACTGAGCTCAGGGGAAGGGAGCAGAGATGAGGGATGCACAGAAGGACAGGGGACAGATCCATGGCACACATCCATGATCTAGACCCTCCTCTTCCTGGTTGCACCCTTTAAGTACCCCTATCCCCAACTTGTATGCAGCCCTTGGAGCTTGTATTAATTTTCAAAGTGGCCCCTGGGTGGGAAAAGGTTCCCTACTCCTGCTCCATCAGTGAGAACAAATGAGAGACTGTCCCACACTGGCCCCTAACCCTGGATTCACCTGTCTGTCTGTCTGTCAATGGTGGCCGCCAAATGTTCAGCTCGGGGCAACCCTGGGGCCACTACAGGGTAGACCTATGCCACATTATTCCTGGGAATGCAGAGCATGCATCGCAAGTTAACCGGGCCCAAACTGGGGCAAAAGGCAACCATGGGGCCGGGTCTCATTTGTTAGGGTTCCCCCGCAGCCCCAGGTCTGCTGGCACCATCGAGACGCAGCTAGCGCACCCCTCTCAGCTGATATCCAGCTGGAAGAGGAGAGCACAAAAGGCCACCTGGGGACAGCGAGATCGCTGGAGCGGCTGCCCAGCTGTCAGGCAGCCCGGGAACGAGTGGGGGGAGGTGTTTTAGTGCCATTTGTGGTAGCTGGCAAAAGCCCATGAACTGGGGAGGGGGGAGGGAGGGCTGCCTGTTTGAAGGCCTCCCAATGCTGTTCTTACCTCTGGCTGCTGTGTGGGGACCCCACAGGGTGGCTCTGTATTCTGGGGTGTTCCCAGCCTGCATGTTAACACCCTATGTTTTTGATGGACATTTATGTAAACATGGATCTTTGAGTTATTTTTAACTTTGTACGATGGTCATTAACAGTTTGCAAGGGTTTGGTTTTTCGCGTGATATTTCAAACTTGAGTCATTGTGACTGGTCATAATCTACGTGGCCTTGCTTCTGTTGCTTGAGTGGGTAATCCAGCTCACGGAAGAGAAAATGGCCCCCTACCCTCCTCCTGGCAGGGTTACATGAGATAATTGGGATTAGGGAATTTGAATGTTTCAGTGTTCTCATTTCTGAGCCACATAAACCTGATCCATTTCCTTTATCAAATTCACACACTGTTCCTAGCTTGAAGGATGCGAACAGATCTTTGTTTGGATTAATAGACTTTAGCAAGAATTCTTGGGCCATCTTGGGAGTTCTGTCCAACTGCTGTCTATAAAATACCCTGCATGAATAATGTAATTTAGTTTTGTAATCTGCTTTAAGGGAGCACATACATACATCTGCTTTGGACATGTGCCCCATGTCTCGGGGCACACAAAAAGATGCAAAAGCGGTTTGTTTTTTAATAGCAAGTGAACAGCTGTGTAAAGGTTTCTGTTCTTTATTGCAGTTATATATCCCTGTGCTCCAAACAAGACTCTTCTCAGGCAACAACTCTGTGGTGGGATTGTAATGGCACTAGAACTAGGTGCAAACAGCATTCCCATGTTTTAGCCAGTATGGAAAACAAGTCTGAATAAGGGTATGTGTGACAGTTGGCCCTAAGTGGCTGCAGGATTAGGGCCTGGATAAACCCTGGCAAGAACTGGGAGTGGCTGTCCCTTTAAGGGAGTAAACTGCCTCAACAGGTCACACCCCTCCTTGGGATATAAGTGCAGGAGGCTCTGTAGCAAGATTAGTTTCTGTCTGGTTGGGATAGGAGGAAGAGTTCTGCAGATAGCCAAGATACTGCTTAGAAATAGCTTGTGTAGAGGTTTATTTGCCAGCATTCCAGTTAAAGGTTTGGGGAAGGGATTCTGATATGTTTGGACTTTTGCACTGTAAATAAACCTGTACTTGGTGATGGAAACTGGCTGGAGCGGTGTGGCTCATTGGGACTACAACCAAAGGCCACCCTATCATGGTGTGTAGCATCCTTTTGTAGGGCACAGACAGTCGGTTCATCTGGTCAGATCTTTCAGGTTAAGCAAATCATTTTAAGCTTTTCTCATCCTTGCCTTTCTATCCCATTGTTTCTATTCATGCCTTCATTGGTAAAATTCAAGAGATTCTGCTAGGAAACCTCATCCATTTCTTCCTATCCATACTTCAGGTTTCTTTTCTCCATCCTCCTGCCAAATCATCCTCAGCCTTTATTGTTCCCCAAACATTTGATTTCCCACTGGCAGTTTCTTGGACAACTATGGTGAAGAACATCTCATTACCATCTCGAGTATGATAAAAAATGGTGGTTATTGTCAAATTGGAAGCAAAACATACTGGAGGAGAAGGTGGTTCAGAGGACTGAGAACAGGGTAAGTCACTCGCTACATGTCTGTTACCTATTGGCATCCGAGTAGTAAAAATTATGTTCTCCACAGAATTGTACGTATCCTTAGTTTGTAATTTTAACCATTTCCTGCTGTTCACTGCAAAGGAGATGTTTTATGTGATTTTCTGAATTCATAAGTCCTTGTATTAGTCTGAACCTTAGGGAGATGGGTGGGATATAAGTTTAAATAAATAAATGAGTCTGGAAAGCGGATGTAGAACATGATAGACAGGTACTATAAAATGAGTAAATTGCTTCAGCTTATGAAACAGGAATTACAGATTTACGTACACATTTCATGTGCTATTTGTTTAGCAAACTTCAGTCAATCCTATACATTCATGATGTGCATAACTTGAGGGTTTTTATTTCCTTCCCATAAAAAGCTGTATTTTTGCTAGCTTAAATGGCACCAAAGAATGAAGCTTGCTAGCAAACCTATCTGCATTCGGACAACGTCCCCCAACAAAGAGAGCGAAAAAGTGCTTGTGTATGACCACCTGCCCGCGTTACCAGAGCCGGCAATTCTCCTGGTGGGGAATCTCCCTGCCGGGAAACTTACACCGAGCTTCGCACGTGGGCACAGGTCATGAGCCGAGTCCAGCAGCTTTTTTCCCTCCGAATGTCAGGGCTGGATTTCAAGCATACGGAGCTCAGTGCAAGTTTCCCAGCAGGGAGATTCCCCACCAGAAGAATCGCCAGCCCCGGTAACGTGGACAAGTGACCTATAACTCTGCCACTAATAAACTACTTAGATAGTGATCTATGCAGAGTGCCACTGTCAGTCCACACATGAGATGACTTTAGATGGGTTAAGGTTTTTAAAGCACATGTTAACTGCATTTCCCCCCCATTGCCACCCCTGGGGAAAATTCAGTAAACAGGGGTCCCTGCTTATAAGTTTCTTCATACTTAGTGCTCTGCTTCCAACTCTGACATGATTTGTAACTTCATTCACAAAAGCAAAGCTCTAAGACCAGTGCTGCTGCTTTCCTGAAAGCAGTAATGTCTGAGTTAGAGGTTAAAAGGTCAGACAAGGGCAAAGTCCAAAGTAATTTTGAGTGGTTCAGCTAAGTACTGAGGGCTAATGGGAAACCATTTTAATTTATTACAGTCATCCCCAGTGAATATAAAAGACAACATTTTTCTTCAACAGCTTGATTACAAAGTAGCAATTCCCATTGTGCATATAAAGAACTATGGACAGTATAGATCAAATGTCAGGAAAAGGCTCTACAGAATGTTCTGTGTATTCTAGCTGTGGATAAATATTATAGAATTGGGAATAAACTGGTTTTTGATATGCACACTTGTAATTCTCATTTGTGTAGCCAAATATTTTATACACGTGCAGATATGTCACTTCCCCTCCTCTAGAGACTTGTCACTTTCAAAGAGGGAATTCCCCCCCATAATCTACTCTAGACATGAAAAAGTATAGTGCTTGTTCGCAATCCCACAAAAAGTTTTCTTTGTTTTCTTTGCTGGCAAGGAAAATATTATTCCTGTTGCTCTTTCATTGGGTGTTGGAGGCTCTACTGTACACACACTACCCACTACTACTGAATAGGCTTAATGGACTAAATGGCCCTACTGGCGTGATGAGACACATTATAATTACAGCACAACAAAACCCCAAGGAACTAGAGAAAAAGTTGATTCTATCAGGGTGTTCACTATAGTGGGTTTTGGTAATATACAATTGATAGAAATGGTTCTTGAAGCTGGGATTATAATAAATGAGTTCTTGGTTACACACCGTGCTTAGAATTAGGTTTGATTGTTTTCCTAGTTTTGTACTTCCCATGAGCTAAATAGATCTAATACGCTATCCATCTAGAGTCCCCCTGTGTATTGTGAATTGTCACTAGTTGGACATTCTACTGGACTGATGAACCAAGCACCACTTTAGTTACGGATAACTGCAGCCTCAGGATCAGGCAGGCCCATAGACAGCACTGAATATAGTACTTTAAGGCTGCTTGCCCACGTTACCTGGCCCGGCAAAACTCCCGGCACAGAATCTCACAGCTGGGAATCTTACAATTAATTCTGAACATGGGCGCAAAGGTAAAAGCGTCATCAGCCGGGTCCTGTAGCATTTTCTCATATGAGTGATAGAGCTGGATTTCGAGCCGTGTCATTAGTAAGGGTAATTTCAGACGTTACAAAAATGCCTTTCACCACAGTGAACCCCAGCGGATTCCCTGTGGTGGCGGCATTCCCGTGAACGTCTGTGTGGGGATCAAATTAACCACGGTTCTGGTTATAACCATGGCCGGAGGTCCAGAACCGTGGTTAGAGTGGCCCCGATCTGGGATGGGCCAAAAGTAACGTGTGTTACCTTTGGCCCATCCCAGATCATGGCCCCGACCACGATACGGGATCGGGCGCAGCTGCCGCCCGTCTCCCCGAAGGCGGGCAGCCGAGGGAGCGTGGGGGGGGGGGGGCAGGGCTATACGGCCACACGTCGCCCCGCCCCGATCCCTGTTAGCGATCAGGCTGGCATGTCTAAAGAACGGACGGCATGATCACGGGCCAGGGTTCAGCGTGGCCGGTCTCTGGGCCCACCACGTCTGAAATTACCCTAAGAGAAAATGCTGCAGGACCTGGCCGATGACGTTTTTACCCCCGTGCTCACGTTCAGAGATATGTGTAAGATTTTGCCGGGCCAGGTAATGTGGGCAAGCACCCTAAGATTGGAATGAGGTTTCTGATTAATTATGGAGCTACTTGCCTTAGAAGCTCCAAAATTATAAGAACTGGAGGTAAAAAAAGAAAAGGTGAGTTAGGTCATAAGACAAAATTATTCATCATCTCACTGTCATCTTGTGCTCCCCTGTTGTAGCTACTTGTTGTCTACAAGCTTATGCTTGGATTAGGTTTACTCTGTTGGAGCTGCACTTTGCTATGTTAGCCAAATGCCTAGCAGAATGAGGCTAAGTTCTCTAAGCACTACTTCAGTGCAATTAATTATGCCAACAAGTATCTGATTTGCCATTAATTGAATAACTGTAGTGCCGTTTAGTTTAGTTTATTAACGGCTCTAGCTTTCGCCATGGCCACCTGGCAAATACAAAATACAAAACTAACATCATCGTCTTTTATCGCGTTACACCAATAAGCGATATGTACAGAATACCAAGTATAAAACTGCCTTGCTCTTTTGCGGGGGTTACTTCGGCAGAGCTTGGTCCCTGATGGCTTTAAGTAAAGAGAAGTAGAAGAAACCTGGACCTAGCCTCCACCATGGCCAGGTACTATACAACGGGATTTAAAAATAACATAATGAACAATAATACAACAACATTTTGTCCAAAGCAATTCCACTGCCTCTAAAGGGAAAATTCAAATCTTGAGTTCCCCAATATGAGCAAATAGATCAGTTTATAGTAGAGCTGGAGGAAGCCTATATTCCATATATAAAATGTTATAATTTATTGAGCTCCTTCAATCGAGCTCTTATTTCCAGCCTTCTTTTGCTGGCCAACCAAATGTAAGTCGCTATTGCCTGAATCCCTTCTTTAGAGGTTAAGTCTGCCAATATTCCAAAAGTGTCTGAGCATTCTCGTGTCATTTGTCTTATAAGATGGGGAAATACCCAGATAGATCTCAAGGCTCAATAGTACGGACATCTCATTACGAAGTGGTCCACCATCTCAATTTCGCCCAAACTGCAAGTACAGCGGCGCAGCTCATATGCTCGCATTGAATATCTGCCCTCTGTCACTGCCGTTTGAATCTGCTGAAATCTCAAGGCGTATATGCCCTACGTAGGGCATACACACTATTATTTGAAAGCTGGTCTACATAAGGTTCGAAAGCAATCCTACTCTTGATCATTCTGAGCCATGGGGCTACTTTCCATTCACACACTATTTCAACATCTAGCTGACTGACTGTATCCCTGATTCTACCATCTCTCTCTTTTGATTGCACCAGCTGTTTTCCTGGACAAATATGCCAAGGAAAATCCCAGATTACTCAAAAGGGATACCAAATATTTAACCCAAGGATGTAAGTTAGTCCCCTTATGCCCCAATACTTCCATAAGGCATTGGGTAGTGCCATTTATGTGAATGGTTATGGAGCAATTCCTTTCTGCCCTTAAAAAAAATAAAAAATGCACTGCTGTGTGTTAGTTTTCCAGGGGTTATGATCTGAGGGGCTGTCTGTGCCCAACTTAACCCTTAATTGTTTGTGCTATCTGTGGTATTAAGCAGCCAATTTTTGCATGCGCAGACCGGCAAAACTTTTCCAAAACGGCAGCAATGCTGCCACCACCATTTTGGAGAATGATCCAGTGGCTATTTTGCGCATGTGCGGTGATTTTATTTTTATATTTTCAAATTATTTTAAAATGTATTTAAATATGGATTTGTAATACAGATCCATATTTAAATCTGGAAATTGTGAGTTCAGAAACAAAAACGGATCAGAACCACAATTTCATCCGTCAGACCACCCCTGTGCAGTATATCGTATACTAGCAAATAGTGAAAGCATATGGTTTCTTAATCGCGATTTCCCTTAGACCATGGTTGGGCAAAGTTCTCACGTCCAAGAGTTGCGTACTAAAATTTTCATATAGCTGAGAGCCACAATATGCATTACATCAAGTGCAGCTTCCTCCAGTTCCTGGGACAGGGCAGTGCTGCTTTCCCCAGCTCCTCTGTTACATCAGAGCTATGACTCTCAGGCAGGCTGGTGGGATTGGGTAGCACCAATAATGGCACAGGGCATGTTTCCCCTCCTCTCACCGCCCCCATGAGGCTCCGGTGACAAAAATGGTGGGATGTCTTCTCTTGTGTCTGAGGAAGCAGCATGGATACACCCCAGGCATCCACTTCTGGCAAGAGCCACAGCGCAGGTGCCCAAAAGTCACACGTGGCCACTGAGCCACCATTTGCCCACCTTTGCCTCAGACATTTCACTTAAAGACACCCTTGATTACTGGTCAGTGTGCGAGTGCTATTCAATACATACTGATCTTACAGCAGAACACACCATTGCTACTCAGACCTCTGAAATGCCCTTGCCATTGGCTCTAATGGCCAAAAGGGTCTGCTTGCAGAAGGTGCAATTTTTAGGACTCTCTGGTGCTTCCCTGCCAACGAGGGGAGCGACTTTGATACAGTAGTTGGATGCTTATCTTCTATGAAGTAGCTGGTGCTATTGGTCAGTTTTCGTGCCACATTTAAGAAAGGCAAGAATAGTATAGTTTCTTGATATAATAGTCTCACTAACAAAACATTGCATTTTCACTTGTAGTTCTGGATTTTAAAGCAGAAATCCATATTAGTATTTATTATTTATTACATATATTTGTAAGTTGCCCCATATGCCTACGGCATCCCAGGGCGACATACAACTAAAAACATTCATAAAACAATTTTTAAAAACATCAACAATTTAAAAAGACATAATTAGGACAGGAGAAGAAATAAAAATAAAATAAAATAAGGGCAGGGAAGAGCTAAAAATCCTATCCCCCCTCCCCCTCTCCCCAAAGGCCTGGGCGAACAGCCAGGCTTTACAAGCCCACCGGAATGTTAAAAGGCTTGGGGCCAGGCGAGCTTCCTCTGGGAGGGAATTCCAAAGACGCGGCCTGGCCACCGAGAATGCCCTCTCCATCGTGGCCCCCCGCTTAACATGGGAGACGTCCAGGAAGGCACCCCCGGCAGACTGAAGGAGCCACTCCGGGGCGCGGAAGGCGAGGCGGTCCCTGAGGTACGAGGGGCCAAGACCATGAAGGGCCTTATAGATCATTACCAATAGCTTGAACCTGGCTCGGCACGCTATTGGCAACCAGTGCAGAGTCCGGAGCACAGGTGTTATATGCTCCCGATGACCCATCCCCGTGAGGAGACGGGCTGCCGCATTCTGCACTAGCTGCAGTCTCTGAACCAGGAACAAGGGCAGCCCCACGTAGAGCGCGTTGCAGTATTCCAGCCTCAAGGTGACAAAGGCATGTATGAGGGAGGCCAGGTCTGGCCTGGAGATGTATGGACGCAGCCTCCGCACCAGATACAACTGGCGGAAGGCAGCCTTCGCCACCACCTCCACCTGTCGATCCAGGCAGAGGTCCGAGTCCAACACCACCCCCAGACTCTGAACCTGCTGAGCTATAGGAGGACGAAACCCCCCGCCCCAATCAGGGGGCTGACACCTCTTTCGCCCTCCCCACCACCATCACCTCTGCCTTATCAGGGTTGAGCTTCAGTTTGCTCTGCCTCATCCACTCCACCACGGCCTCCAAACACTGGGACAGCAACAAGACAGCAGGGACTGGGTCAGCTGAAAAAGAGAGGTACAGCTGAGTATCATCAGCATATTGGTGACATCGCACCCCAAACCCTCTCACGACCTCCCCCAAGGGCTGCATATACACATTAAATAACAGCGGAGACAGAATGGAACCCTGAGGAATGCAGCAAGACAAGGTGCAGGGGCAAGATGTTTCAGCTCCCAACACCACCCGCTGGCATCTTCCCAAGAGGAATGAGCGGAACCATTCAAGAACAGTCCCGTCCAGACCCCCCAGGTCATGCAGCCGTCTCAACAGCAGCCCATGGTCCATGGTATCAAAAGCGGCCGAGAGATCTAACAGGATGAGAAATGTAGAACATCCTGCGTCCATCTCCCGGTGGAGATCGTTGACCAAGGCCACCAATGCCATCTCAGTGCCATAGCCGGGACGGAACCCAAATTGAAAAGGGTCTAGGAAACCGATGCTGTCCAGATGTGCCTGGAGCTGGATCGCCACCGCCTGCTCAATAACCTTCCCTAAAAAGGGAAGGTTAGAGAAAGATTGGTAGCTGGTGAGTGCGTCCACATCCAATGATGGTTTCTTCAGCAGAGGGCGCACCACAGCATCATTGAGGCTGGGCAACAACCTTCCCTGCTGCAGGGATGCGTTAACCACCCTCGCCAGCACCGTGCCCAATGTCTCCCTGGAGGCTTTCACCAACCAGGAAGGGCAAGGATCAAGTTCACAACTGGTGGCTCTCACAGACCCGAGGACATCCACCGCATCGGCTGGCATCGCTTCCCGAAACTCCCCCCACAAAGTTGGACTAGATGGGACCTCCGTCATCTCGCGCTCTCCACCTACTGCCCCCAACCCAGCGTCAAAGTCCCTCTGAATCTGAGCGATCTTGTCCGCGAAGTAGGTGATAAATTCTTCACAGCGGGCCTGGGACAAGTCCCCATCCAGGCGGAGGGAGGCCGGACTGACCAGTCCCCGCACCACCTGGAACAGCTCCGCCGGGTGTGACTTTGCGGACACTATGAGGGCAACGAAGAACTCCTTCTTTGCTGTCCTCACAGCCTCAACATAGGACCGCAAATGGGCCCTATGGAGAAGTCGGTCGGAGTCAGAACGAGTCCGACGCCAGCATCGCTCTAGCCTCCTGACTGCTTGTTTCATACACCACAGCCTCTCAGTAAACCAAGGGGCCCTGCGGTGACGAGCCAGAGGGCACCTCAGAGCCACCCTGTCAACGGCCTCCCCCAGCAAGCTCTTCTAATGCTGGACTAGCTCATCGACAGAGTGACTGTCCAGGTCCAAGGTTAATTCCCTCAGGACCTTTTGGAACCGTTGAGGTTCCATCCGCCTCCGAGGGCGGACCAACCTAACTGGTCCATTCCCCTTCTGGAGGTGGCACGCTGAGAGGCTGGCCTGGAGTAGATAATGGTCTGTCCATGACAAGGGCATAGCCCTAACCTCCCCCACTACCGGACCACCTGGCTCAAGGCCAGAGCCAAAGATCAGGTCAAGGGTATGCCCCCCCACATGGGTCGGGCAGGTGATCACTTGTGACAAATCCATGGTTGCCATGGCGGCCATGAATTCTCGCTCTGCTCCTACAAAGCCGGCATCGGCATGGACATTGAAGTCCCCGAGGACCAAAGTCCTGGAGGAGTCCAGCGCCACCTCCGAGGCCAGCTCTGCTAGAGCGGTAAGGGATGCTGCCGGACAGGAAGGGGCCTGGTATACAAGCAGCAACCCTAGCTTGCCCCCAGCCAAATCAACCACCACATGGAGGGCCTCAATACCCGCAATCTCCTGAACTGGATATCTCCTGACAGGCCAGTCTTCTCTAAAAATAATCACACCACCACCTCCCCGGCCACCTTTGCGGGGCTGGTGCTGCACAGCATACCCGGCTGGAACGAGATCCGCTAAAGTTGGTCCAGCCAGGTCTCCGTAATACACACGAGGTCCACAGCCCCATTCAAGATTAGATCCCGGACAATTGGGGCCTTGTTAACAATGGACCTCGCGTTTAGCAGCAACAGTCCACCACATGCGGACCTTGGATCTAGCTCCTCCCTCCACCCCAGAGGGGGGATGGCACATCGCACCTCCTTCAGGCACCTAGGTCCCCTAGGGGCGCGAGCCATCCAACCCCGTGGATCATACCGTCCACGGCCGAGAACCACCCCTATAGCCGTGCCTCCTCCCCCCCCATCCACCCAATTCCAGTCCCCTAAACCCGGCGGTTCGCCCAATGGCCCCTCACCAGATCCCCTTGCAAACCACCCCCCAGTCCACCCGGCCATCCTGCTGCCACCAGGGGCCGGCACAAGACATACCCCCTCCCCCCGATTTCCCTCTCTCACAGGGAGTCGGTTACCCCCTCTACCACCAAGTGCCCTCCCTGCGCCTACCACTGCTGCCACCAGGGTTTTGCACAGTGACACCCCCACCCACCCTACCTCTAACCACCCCGACTACAGTTCCGTACCCTCACTCCCCAACCCTAAACTAACAGTACCCCCACCTGCCAAGAAGCCCCCCGAGTCCCCAAAGTGCCGTGGCCCTTCAGCTCGCAGCCCTTTGGCAGAGCCGCTGGCAGCTGGGTTAAATAGCCTGTGGCCACTTCTGGATGGGGGAGGGGACAAGCCCAACCGGCTTCTGTGCTCCCCCCCCACCCCCCGGAGTTCACCACAGATCTTTTCCTCCCCGCAGGTCCCTGGGAGTCCCCCAGCCCGGCAGGAATGGAGGAGCGGAGCAGCGGCAGCAGGCAACAGAGGATCCCCCCCTCAGCAGCAGATGGAACCTTGCAGGTAAGTTAATAGACAGGAACGTCCCACAAAATTTGAAGCCACTTACTAAAAATCCTAGCTTTTATTTTTGCATCCACATTTGACGGGTGGAAATAGCTGTAAGCACAACTTACATCATTTCCCAGCCATCTAAACACTTGCCCCAGAAACTGGGTGTCTAGTGCCCATAATTTGTTATGATTATTTGTACTCACAAGCACAAAAACTAAACAAAAACAACCCCTAGGTTAAGAGTGAAAATTGCTCCTTCATGCAGTAAAATGTTTGACAGAAGATGAAGATATAGCAGCTGCAGGCATTAACATGCCCTTGTCCAATAAGGCATCTTTTTATCCTGTCAGTTCTTAAGCTAGAAAGAACACGGTAGTAATTCACTAAACTATCTACATATGTTAAAGTAATCGTTCTGTGGGAGTTAAATGAGAGGGTGTGTGTGTGTGTGTGTGTGTGTGTGTGAGAGTGATATTGGTGCGGGGTGTGTAAGCGCGTGTCATGCGCAGGGGAGCGTTTCACACAAGTGGCCCCATGCGCAGTCACCCTCCCCACTCGAGGCCCACCCTGTCCATGCATGGGGCACTCTGGCTTTTTGCCAAAAGCCCCATGCGTAGGGGGTCTGGAGATGTGAGAGGGGTGAGGGTGGGGCACGGGAGCATGCACCGCCCTCCCCCATGATATTCAGACGAGACAGGCCCCACGCAGCAACAGGCAGTCCTTGCATGAGGCCGTCTCGTTTAAAAACACCCTGTGTAATGTTTCAGCAGCAGCTAAGAGGTTCTTTTGATAGACTTCTGTCTGAAAAAGGTACTAGAGCCTTCTAGCATGACATTAATATGTGCTGTTCTGCTGGAGGGGTTGTCTTCTGCAAGATGCAGAACCACAGGACACAGTAGTTAAAGACACCATTGCAAGAGCTATGGGTGTTAATCTCTAAATCCTGGTCAGATTCCATTCCGGTAGCTGCATCGTTTGCCTAAAATTCCTGTTGTGGTTCCCATGAGACACAGTGTGCTTTCCTAAACTGTTCAGTGTTGCTGCGTGCTGTTAAGCAGCATCTATGCTGTATCCCAGAGATTGTTGCTTTTTAGGGGTGGATGACGCAACCCCTCTGGATAGTCATGAAACAATCATGATTTTAAATGTTGAGAAGTAGTATAAGAACACAGTTGCAATAGGATTATGATTGTGACTTTAACTGCGCCAGAGATGGTTACTTTGTACATACTTGAACATTCATGACACTATGCTCCTCAGTACACCAGGATAACCCACCATGTGAGTTAATCTCGTCTACATACAAATACACTGCAGTAACTCTGAGAATAAAAACAGATGTGATGGTGGCCTACTTTTGCCTGCTGTAGCCTAAGACCCACCAGCACATCTGTTTACACCCACCAGATGTTAGCCTGGGACTGCCAGCCTGCATCCTCGGAAAATCTCTGAATGCAGCCTGGGCTAAGGGCTACCCAGGCGGCCCAACATGGGCTAGTGTGTGTGTTCAGCCCCAGCATACCAGCCTCTGGGCAGGGCCCACCATGGCCAAGCTCTATGGCTGTCCATCATGGTGGGGGCAGGGTGGGGGTGGGGCTAGCCCCTGCCCTACCCAGGCCTTGTGGGCAGCAGGACAGTTCTCTGACTGTGGGCACGTTAGTTCAGTGCCTCTCCCTGCCCCGGGTCGTATCGGCTGCAGTTTCTTGTCATGGGCCTGGGAGCCACCACAACACCCACATGTCTGGCCCTTTTCAAGCAGGCTGGGGCCGGGGGGGGGAAGGATGTATGTGAACCCAGGAGATGGGAGGGGAGATGAGGGAATGCCCTCAAGGTTAGAGGACAGATCCATGGCACAGATCTATTCTGGACCTTCCCCTACGTACGTTTCCCCACTCAAAGCACACTTCTTCAGTACCCCTGATCCAGACTCGTACATGGCCCTGGGATCTTGTACTAATTTTCAAAATGGCTCCTGGGAGAGTAAAGGTTCTCCAACCCCCTGCAGAACAACAATACAAGTCTGCTCTCTGAATTCTGTTGTGACACTGAACAACAGTTTGGGAACAGCTCATCACTTGCGTTAATGGCCCTTTTATAATGGACTGGAGAGGTGCTGCGGTCCGTCGGGGACGGGTGGAGGCAGCAGCAGGTGTGCGGTGCATGTGCGGGCCAGCACACTGATGCACACCCATCTCCACTGATCTCCACGCACGGAGGCACCTCTGCGCATGGGGGATCTCAGTGGAGATTGGTGGAATGCAGGAGCACACACGCACCCCCACCCATCTCCACCGTTGCTCACACAGACGCCAACCCCTTGCCCATGCTGTCACACACATGGGCGGAGGGGGCATCATCCGTGTAAAAAAGGCCAATGTTTTGAATAGATTACGCTAACTACAAAAGAAACTATCAATTGCCAATGACCGACTATCAGATCTACGAGTGCTTTTATGAGCAACTCTCATGCAGTTGAATATATGCAAGAATAACCTGATTGTATTGAGACTCATACCACTTTCCTCAAAGTAATTCATTAAACAAAAAAGCCTGTAACCAATAGGGAATTTACCCTTAACCTTTTTGTTACTTAACTTTGAAAGGGACACAATAATATATAAATACAGAACTCTGAGCAAAACGGACTAACATTATGTATCTTCCTTAATACTAAAAATCTGGTTGTTAATAAGGAAAAATAATGTGGAATATTTACATGAATAAGAACTTTCTATGCAAGACAAATATGTTTCAACTGTCTCCCCAGTCCAGCTGGAACAAGGTTTTCATTTTTCTCTTTACACAGATTTCACTATTACAACTGCTGTGTCTTGCAAAGGCAGCTGTTGGCAGCAAGCTGTGAAATTAAAGTTGGCTGACTGTAACTATGAGAGCCAAGATGTAATATGATTGTCAGAGAGAAGGATTTCTTGTAGCTATGTAATCTAGGTTCCATAATTAAACTAACGAGACAGTCAATCCTAACTCTCTGTTTAAGGGAGTATTATTATCCTGTGGGCAAGACTGTTAAAAAGTAGTTTGCCTTCCATACACTTTAGAAACTTAGGGATTCCTGCTATAGGTGTTCCTGGTACTATGCATAACTTAACTCCTTAAGTGCTGGATTCTGGACCCAATAAAGTCAAAAGGATGACTGCATGCTTGCTTGCATTTGTAAAATTGGGTTTCAAGTGGATAGAGCAAGGGATAGGGAGTCAAGACTTTGGAATTTTAATAAGCTCTGCCACTGGTTTGTTAGGTGACATTGGGCAAGTTGTTTAACCTCAGTTTTTCTTATATATAAAATATTTACCTGCTAGAAAGGAGGAATGCAAAGTTTTAATACTACTTTTAAAAATCTTTGGTTTTTTTTTTTTTAAGATGAAATGGTATGTGTGGAAGCTTTTATTATAAGGCTTTCATGCCATAGTTAAAAAGGCTATTAAAATTAGGGCTGCAACTCGATTAAAGAAATCTTAGTCAATTAATCTGTAGCATTTTAGTTGAATAATTAAGTAATAGATTAAAATGTGCCCAAATTTCCAAAAAGTGAATAATTCACCAGAATTATTTTTCAAATTGTTAGACATGTTTAATGAACATGTTAAAGTGCTTAATGAATATTAAAGAGCAGAATAAGTGAAAACAAAAAATTCTGCAGTGGAACTTCTACTGTGTCATTCTGCCCCCGGGGCAGGCAAGGATTAGGCCCACCCATGCTCGCCTGGCTGCACCCTTGGAGTCTTGTTGTTTGACTAGCCTAGTGTGGCAATCTTGCAAAGGGCTTCTGACACTTTGCTAGGCACCCTATAGCTAGTCTATCCAGCTCTGCCTTTTCCCTGGAGAAATATTAGGCTACCGCGGCATTGCTAACTCTCAGAATTTTAACTTGTATTTTGTCCTATAAAGCATTCTTGTTAAAGTCTAGCTCTACAAACCATGACAATCTCAGCTTTCAGTTAAAAAGAACAATAAATAAATAAATAAAAGTTTTTTATGGACCAGAAGACCATAAAAGATTAATCAACTAATTGGGGTGGGGGCGCAAATTTAATCAAGAGATCACCCATCAATTAATTGGGTTGATTAATCGATTAAAGGCTGCAGCCCTAGTTAAAATGCATGTGACATCAACACACCCTCACACTTTTGCTTACTATGCTCCTGCTAGAGCTGAAACAAAAAATATCGGAGTGCTGTTTCCCTCGGAAACAGATCTTTCACCTTCATTCATGCAAGGAGGAAACCTATCAGCATTTTCAATGTTTTCCATGATTTTCTACCACTTCAGTAATTCCCAGTAATTTTTGGTAATTTCTGGTATCCGTTTTTAAAAAAAAATTCTGGGATTATCTGTAATACCAAAAATAACCAGAAATTACAGAAAAACGACAGGAAATCATGGGCTCAGATACCAATGGGACTGGAAGCAGGAAATACCAATGAATGGCTGAAAGTGCTCCTGAAAGGTCGGTATTTCCTGAAGGAGCAAGAGCACCTGCTCTTGCTTCAGCCCTGGCTCGCACTGACATTTTGTGCAAGAAATTATTTCCTTTGCATGCAGAAAAGAAAATCATCATGCCCATGTCTTGAAAACAGAAAAAGTACAAGTAAAGGAAGCCTTATTTGTGTGGCTCACAATGTCCGAGTCGCAAACAATTCATTTCTGATTTGCGGGCTACACACTTTAAATTACATTTTTCTAATCCGTTATGTGATTTATTTTGTGTCATGAAATAATTCAGGCATCTATAAGGAATTGGATACTATTCAGAGCTTGTAAGAAGATTAAACAAACTTATACACTATGGTAAAGTGGTTTTTTTTGTTTTGTTTTTTTAAATGTACAAATAAATAAATAAAAAATAACCCCACAACACCCTCCCTCCATTGCACTGACTTTTTAAGAACTTGTGTAAACTTTATGGCCATTTTTATATGGAAGGTCCCACCCACCGCTGGGTGTTTTGGCAGGTGTGAGGTGAGGGGGGCGTTGTGTAAACAGGCTGGCGGTGGTTGGGAGAATGGGTGTGCACTGGGTGTGTACCTGTGTGAACACCACGGGTGGTAGGTGTTTGTGCGTGCGTGCTCCCGGCGCATACCACATAGGCCGTTTTTACATGAACGCCCCTCAGTGCTCCGGCGGGGGGTGGGGGTGGCATCCATGTATACAGCCGGCAGTGGGTGGGATATGGGTGTACACTCGGTGTTTGCCCATGTGAACACCGAGTGGGATGGATAGGCATGCGTGTGCACACCTGAGCATCTCCATCCACCTCCACCCATCACCCACTCATCTCCATCCACCTCCACCCATGGAGCCTTCCAGAAAACCAGAGAAGACTCCGTCTGTGGAGGTGGGACACACACACATGGCTCCACCCACCGCGACAAGACATCCATCCCCCCACCCACCTCTGTCCATGTAAAAACAGCCATTGGCCCTTTTCACACAGACGCTCTAACACTGATAAAATGGGTGTTTTGTTTTGCAGGGCAAAATACATATTGCAGGGCACCCATAGAACACACCTGCAGCCCTGCAACATGTATAATAAAATGTAACCCATTTTATCAGTATTAGAGTGTCTGTGTGAAAAGGGCCTTAGACCCGTGGAGGCGTCCGTGGAAATGCAGTGGTGGGGATGGGTGTTCAATTGGTGTTCGCCCATGTGAACATCACAGGTGGTGGGCGGAAGGTGCTTGGGCACTCCCACGTAACACCCACCTCCACCCATCTCCACCCACGAAGCCATCTGGAAAAACGGAGGAGACTCTGTGTGTGGAGATGTGTGGAGGTAGGTTTGTATCAGTGGGAAAGGACACCCACCACAGCAGCACACCCATCCCCCCACCGCCCGTAAAAGGCCCTTTTCACACAAACACTCTTAACACTGAAGATACCAGGGTTACAGGGCATACACCAAGTTCTCATGGCTACAGAGCATACATCTAGTTCTCATGGCATGGCATGTCTTTTGGAGATTATTTTTATACTTCAATCTAAGCCCCAACTTGCCTTCCTTAGCGAACAGAGAAGTGTTCAGGAAAGCACTTCAGTAGATCAATTGCGGTAGAACAAATATCCACTGAAGGGACTTTGAATGAAATCAGCAGCAGCACTGTTGGAGCGCATCACTAGATAAGGGCCCCAGGCAGCGGGTGTGCTGCCACAGTGAGTAAAGGTGGGTGTGTGTTCTTTCCCATGGACACCCACCCACCTCCACCCACGGAGCCTCCTCCATTTTGTCGGATGGCTCCATGGTTGGGTGATGGGTGGAGATGGGTGTGCGCCGGGAGCCCACGTGCACCACCACCTGTACTGTCTGCACAGATGAACACCCCACCCACTATCATGGACCACCATGACACCCCAATCGCACACCTTCCTGCACAACCGGGGGCGGAGGGGCATCCATGTAAAAACAGCCACAGTTTTCGGCCAGGGTGAGGAAGCTCAAGCCTGGCCCAAATGCAGCTCACAGCTAATTTTTATTTAGCCCCATTCAAGTTAACGGATCTGACCCCTGGATCCAGTTCCTACCTCCACCATTGACAGACTGAGCTTGGGATAATGGAGGAGAGATCAGGGCAGGCACACAAGGATCCTGGTCTATGCACATAAGATCCTGGTATAAGCTTCAGCAGCAGCTGTTGCTAACAGAACCTTCCCCAAAGTAAAAACTATCAAAAACAAAATTCTCCACTTGCAGAACTGCTGCTGTACATTCCACTGTCTTCCCATGCACAGAGCTTCTATACACACTACTGCTCAGTACAGAATGGAGCACAATCTAGGTAACTAATATTCCTCTGCTTTGCAGCTCCAGGCAATTTGGGATTTAATTTGAAAGTTTAAGACAAGGATGATAAGCTATATCTGTGGAGATAACTAGAAAATGTTGAAGGGGAAAATCCAACTTAACTTTTGGGGACCAACTTAAAAAAAATAAAAATGCAAACAGCCCTAGTTCTATGATTTTCTGACAAGCCCTCCTGCATCATGAAAAATGATTGTGTACAAGGTTATTGGCCATTCCAGCATTAAAAAAAATATATGCATGCACACTCTGGCTACTGCCATCTTATAATAAAATTAACCCAGGTTATATGACGTTTTAAAGCAAAACTCTAGTTCTGGAGCCAATGAGTGTACCATCAGGTTTTTTCAGTTGAATCAATATTCTGAACTGGTAACCTGAATTTATTTTTTCCCCCTTTTCTGTTCCAGTTCAGAATAAGGGTTCAAATGAAAACAACTCGTGTGGTATGCTCACCGACTCCAGAACCAGAATGAATCAGAGGCCCTTTTCACACGAGAACCCCCCGCCCCCCAATCTCCATGCAGTTTTTCTACGTGGAGATGAGTGGACTAGCGGAGGCACCCATGTGAATGCTGCGGGGGATGGATGGGGGCGTGTGCGCACTCCTGTGCTCCACCCAACTCCACGCATGGAGCAACGGGCATTGGCGCCTGTTGCTCCGTGTGTGGGTGATGACTGGAAGTGGGTGGAGATGTGTGCGCTCCCACGTTCCACCCGCACCCCCACCCCCACCCAGTGCACACACGTGTGTGGGGGGGGGGCACCTATGTGAAAAGAGCCTTAGTTGTAGCACATTTAGGCCTATTAGCTTGCTCCGCCCCACTTTGCAAATGATCATTATAATGTGCATTATATTTAAATTTTCTCATGTGAACAGGAACTGAACCGGTTGGGTTCATGTGTGCCGAACCAGTTACTGAACCTTTATTGGTCTGAACTGGAACCAAATCGGAACAACTTCAGTCACAACCCGAACTGGAACCAAACAAAAACATGTAATGATTTGAGTTTCTGCCTGTCACTGTTGAAGTGTGATGCCAAAGGGCACCCTTTGATAGTACCACAACATGGGTGCCTGACCTCTGGCATCAATGTTACCGGCAAATAGTTTAGGACAGCATTAGCACTTCTTGCATTTCTCCCAACATTTCAAGCAGCCAGATGTACAAGCTCCCCCTCATCGGCCAATAAGCTCCATCTCTCATCTACTTACACGCATCTCCCTACGTTCCCAGTGCATAAAGAGGGACAGTAGCTCTCCTGCTTATCATTCCACTTATTTTTTGTCATTCCATCATCTCATTGGGCATCTTTAGACACAACAGCGATCAGGTGCTTAAGATGTTTACCACATGGCTGTGCGTTTTGTCTAAGTTCCTCACTATTTTTGGCCACTGGCTTGCCCCCATTAGCCTCCCATTAATTCTTTGTTGGTTGCATGGATGTACTGGGTGCGGGAGTTGAGTGTTTCCCCTGTCCCCGTGGCTAACGTTATGTCTAAAGACATCAGGTGGTGTGTTTGCAGCCATTTTCGGTCTGTCTCCAAATCCTCCACTCCGGGCCCCTGCCAAACAGCTCTTTCCTTGCTGCACACCATCAATATGCTCTCCCAGAGCACCTGGGGGGAGGGTGGGGGGAGCAGTGAAAAATCCACTGTTTACCTGCAGCATGGAGCAGAGAATCAGGCACACCTGAATGCTCTCCCATACGGACTACAACTCCCATAATTCCATGGAAGTACTTCTGCCAGGAGAACTTTTCAATGTTAAGAACATGCATGCTTAGCCAAATGTTTGCCCAAAATTACTGATCCATGATTGCAACAAATCACCAGAATCACCAGCTTGGAGACTGGGCTTCCTGAAGGACATGGAAGCTTGAGGAGTGCTGTAAATCAATCTGGGTATTAATGCACATCAGCATTCCTTCTAGATGGCTATTGTATAGAATATACTAATTTATTAACCAGATTTTCAAGCAGAATACTTCCCATCGGTGTATTTTCTCTGTCTAATACTAGCAAGTGAAGGACAATTTTGGAACCTCCTTCCATGCTGGATGTATTGGTTTCAGAGCCCTTCTTTTTAGCCTCTTTAGGAAGTATCTGCAACAATAAGCTACATGTAGCATTTTCACTATAGGTTTCTCTTGTATCCGACATCTATGCCCTTTTTACACAGGCCGCAGAGTGGGAGAGTCGTGTGCGCCACAGTCCATGTGCGGTGGGAGGGTGTAGATGGGTGCACCCCTATCTACACCCACTTCCACCCATCAACATGCACAGAGCAACAGCCATTTTCACTGGTTGCTCTGTGCGTGCATGTGCATGCATGCTCCTTTTCCTCACATGTGCACACCCACCTCCACCCATCCCCAACGCACGCACGCACGCACACACACACACACCCGTAGGATTTACACGGCCGGCACCCACGCATGAACACCGTTCTGGGTGTTCATGCGTGGATGCCACCCATGTAAAAGGGCCTATGTGTTGGTCACCAAATATTGGCAATAGTGACAAATTAGTCTCTGTTTGAAGAATATTTTCTTCTTAGTCCACTCCAGATGGAAGATATTCATGCTTGTAAAAGCTCTGCTAGAATAAATTCTCAGAGCTATTCTTTTAAAGTTATTTTTAAAAAACTGTCCCCTGTAAAACATCACCACAAAATTACACAGCTAAGAGCCTCTTTGCTATTATACTTGTGATTCAATTGCATCAGCAAAGAGATTCTCTAATAAGAGGATATGCATTTAATAGTTAGATTATTAGAAATATTGATGAAGAAACCCTTAAAAGGGGATAACATTAATTTGGAAGAAGATGGCAAATGCCTTTGCATTACTATAGTTACAAGTAAAATTCTGTTCATACTGAAAGAAATTAGCAGAAAGAAAAGTGTTGTTAGTTTGCCTTGTGCATAGGACAGCACTCTGCATACACAAATTTTATTGTTTCGGATGCATATAGGCCCTTTTTACACAGACACTCTAACACTGATAAAATGGGTGTTACATTTTATTATATATGTGTTACCGGGCACCCACAGGGCAACACTACAGCCCTGCAACATTGGCCCTTTTCACACGAGATGCCTCCACCCAGTTTCGCTGAGTGGAGATGGGTGGAGGTGTCTGTGTGAACACTGTGGGCGGTGGGTGTAGGTGCTTGCGTGCTCCCGCGCAACACCCATCTCCACCCACCCACCAAGCAACGGACTCCAATGCCGGTTGCTCTGTGGGTGGGTGTTGTGTGGGAGCACGCAAATCAAATATATATGCGAAGTCGCTGCAGGGATCCCAGGACTCTCCCACGGGAAAGGGAACAAGCTCTTTCCCAAATCTGGATGCGGGGCTAGACAGAGAGATGCTGCTGCTGGGCTCAACTGCATAGACACCCCATACTCGGATTGGGGAGGATGGATCCCCACTCACCTGTAGGGACACAGTGCTCACTATCACCATCGCCGCTGCTGCTGCCGCCGCCGCCACGATCCCTGCCGCCACTGGGATCCTTAGACTAACACTAGGGGCTGGGAGCCAGGTAGGCTCACCCCTGAGAGGGAAGGAGCGGAGCCCCCCGAGACAGCTGTTTCCCCCCTCCATTGCAGGAGGGGTGAGGACGGGGGTTGGGAGCTCCACCTCCCCCTCCAGGTGACATCCGGTAGGAGGGGGGTAAAAGGGAAGCGGCTTGGCGTAGCCACAGGAACACAGCGCTCATAATCACTGCCGCCGCTGCCGCCACCACCACCGCCGCCTTAATCCCGGTTCCACCGGGACCCTCGAACTAGCGCTGGGGGCTGGGAGCTAGGTAGACTTGCCCCGAAGAGGGAAAGAGTGGAGCCTCCCTGGGACAGCTGTTTCCCCCCTCCATTGCAGGAGGGGTGGGGATGGGGAGCTCCCCCTCCCACTCCAGGTGACATCCGGTGGGGGGGGGGGTAAAAGGGAAGCGGCTCGGCATAGCGACAGACCGCGCACCTAAGGGCCACGCCAAAGGGCTCTTGGGTGCAGCTCTTGGGGGAGGGCTGGGGGAGGCTGGGCATGGGTTTTTAGGGTAGTTGGTAAGGGCATATTGTAAGGGGATGGGGGAGGAAGAAGGGTAATGTAACCCACTCACCCACCCCCTGCATATGTGAGGGTGGGGAAGGGACCGGGTTGGGTAAGGTTGGGTACGGCCCCCCAGTGAGAGAGAGGGGTATGACTCAAGGGTAGGGGGTGCTGGTCCCCTGGTGAGAGGGGGGATCGGGGAGGGGGGAGAGAGAGGGATTGGGGGGGGAGGGTATGTCCTTGGGGGTCCAGCGAAATGGCCACTGGGGAGGGGTTGGGGACTGGGCCGGGGTGGCTTCCACAGCCATTGGGGTCGTGATGGGCTGGGGTAATTATGGTCTCTCAGGGGAGGTGATGGACAGCTGTGAGGAGGGACAGGTGCTTAGCTCCTGTCCCTTACACAGGCCCCCTGGCAGGTGATACAGGGATTGGGATCAGAGGAGCCCCTGGTCTGGAATTGCTGCTGCTGAATGGGAGGTCAGTCTGCAATAAATCCACTACAATCCGGGAATTAATTTTGGATCAACAGCCGACCTCGTATGTATTACAGAGACCTGGCTGGACAATGAGTCGGGGCCTATATTGGCTGACCTTGTTCCAGCTGGGTACTCTGTACAGCACCAGCCCAGGTCAGAGGGATGGGGAGGCGGTGTAGCCGTTGTTTTCAAGCATACTTGGACTATGAGGAGGTATGTGGTGCAGACCATCTTGGGCATGGAGGGAGTCCACCTCATGGTTGATATGGCAGGAGACAGATTAGGGCTGCTTTTGGTATACCGTGCACCTACCTGTACTGGAGCATCCCTACATGCTCTTGCAGAACTGGTATTGGAAGTGGTCTTGCGATCCCCGAGGACTGTGGTCCTGGGGGATTTCAATATCCACACCGATGCTGGGTTGGGGGGAGCAGAGCGTGAATTTATGGATGTCATGACAACCATGGGACTGTCTCAGAGGGTAAAGGGCCCGATGCATGAGGGGGGACATACCCTTGACCTGATGTTCTGCACCGACCTTGAGGCGGCGGATCCGGTGGTGGAGGATGTAATGGTTTTACCCCTGTCATGGACGGATCATTGCCTTCTCCGGACCAGTCTCCTGGTGCATGTCTGCCCCCGGAAGGGTGCAGGACCAATTTGTTGGGTCCACCCCCGGAGACTTACGGAATCAGAGAGGTTCCGGAATGCTCTTGGGGAAATGCCCTCTGATCTTGATGATCGTTCACTCGATTACCTCATTGCCTTCTGGGACAGCTTGTTGGCTGAGGCTATCGATCGAATGGCTCCCAAGCGTCCGCTTCCAGAAAGCCGACGATGGGGGATGCTGTGGTTCACGGAGGACCTCCGCCGAATGAAGCAGGATAGACGGCAGTTGGAGTGATGGTGGTATCAAACTCGTGCTGAAATGAACCGATTGCAGCATAAAGCTAGTTTAAGAGCTTATGCTGCTGCATACGGGTAGCAAAGAAAGAGTTCTTTGCTACCCTTATGGCATCTGCGAAGTCACGTCCAGTGGAGCTTTTCCGGGTGGTGCAGAGGCTGGTCAGTCCGGCCTCTCTCCGCCTGGAACTGAAATTTTCCAGTGCCCGCTGTGACATGTTTGCTGACTTTTTCGCAGATAAAAATTGCTCAGATTCACCATGATCTCGATGCTGCATTAATGACAGTGGACAAGTCAGAGGTACAGGAAGCCCCGCCCTGTTGGTGGTTGTGGGATCAGTTTCAGTGGGTGTCGCTCGCTGATGCAGCAGATGCTCTTGGGACAGTCCAGGCCACCTGTTGTGAACTAGGTTCATGCCCATCCTGGCTGGTGAAGGCCAGCCAGGAGATGTTAGAGCCGTTGCTGGCGGGGTGATCAGTGTCTCCCTTAGGGAGGGAAGGGTGCCGAGCTGTCTTAAAGAGGCGATGGTACAGCCTCTACTCAAAAAGCCATCTTTGAGTGTTGACTCCCTGTCCAGTATTCGGCCAGTCTCTAACCTACCCTTTTTAGGGAAAGTTATTGAACGGGTGGTGGCCTGGTGGTTACAGGAGCACCTCAACCATGTTGGTTTTCTTGATCCCTCGCAGTCTGGCTTTCACCCCGGGTTTGGCACGGAGACTGCACTTGTGGCCTTGATTGATGACCTGCGCCATGAATTAGATCAGGGCAGAGCCACAATTTTGATCTTACTGGATCTGTCGGCGGCGCTTGATACCATTCATCATGAGTTGTTGGTGGTGAGACTGTGGGAGCGGGCCGTGGTGAATGGAACTGTTCTTGAATGGTTTCGCTCATTTCTGGCAGGGAGAACCCACCCACTGCGGCCTGTGTGAAAAGGGCCTAAGTAGCTTGTGGAATGCAGCTTAGTATTATGCTTTACAGACTTGAACCCACCACTCCTCATTCCAGAGAATAAGCTTATGATGCGAGAACTGATTTTCTAAAGGTTCATTATGATACATCTTTACACCTTTACACATGATAATATAAAGAGCCCAATCCAAGGTAAATGCATGCACCGTGCACAGGCTGCATTCATGCACCAAACGTGCCACGCCCAAAGCACAGAATGTGCATCACCAAGAGCAGAATGTGTGCCCACCATGCACAATGCATGTACACAATGCACATGGTGCCTGCATGGTGCACACACGTTCTGCACTTGGTGCACATACACTACATGCATGCACCATGGATTGGTCTCAAAGTCTGCAATCTTGAAACCACTTACTCACGAGTAGTTCCACACTGAGCTCGGATAAGTACTTGTGAACATATTATTCCTAATTCTGGCCAAAGGCTCCATCACTTTCCCTTCTAGTACTTAAACGATACCTTCATGGATACCCCCATGCCTATGCACCCGAGAACAATTAAACCAAAGATTATACATGTGCTTTCTCACTGCTTTGATTTAGGTTGGAAGGATCTCCATTAGCGCAAGATGTTGCACAATCACCATAGAGCTATGATACCTAGAGGTAAAACAGGCCATATCACAGTGTTGTGTTACATTAACAATATTTGGTTTAGATATAGATAATAAAATGCTGTCAGTACACTGGTTCCATCCAGATAAATATAACACAATACCCCAGCAAAATTTAGAAGCAAAACATTCAGACCAAATAAATCTCCCGACCCCCATCAGCCAGGTAACTACATAACAACAATGGGGTTGGGAAGAAACGGTTAAGGGAACATAGCTTGAACCCCCTCAAGTGACCCTACCAAATGGGCACTTTTTGCCTCAAAAGCTAGCAGGTTTGGGGTACTAGAGAAACAAGTTCCAGAGCTCCGAGGTCCTCACACAGAACATGTGCTCTGTACATGGGACTAATAGCATACAAGCTTCCACATACTGGGACACAGCCTGCGCATAAAGCCCAATCAAAAATCTATTTACTTCACTGGGTTGTGGGTCACATCCTTAACTCCCCACCCCGTCTTTCATCCTGCAGCAACCTCATGCACAGCTGTCACTGAAATCAATCTAGCAGGTAAGAGGTTTGTTCACATGAAATGCTGGGGGAGAAGTGTATGGTAACTCCCAGCACAAGAAGGTGATTGTTTCCACTTGCTTTCTTCACAAGGTGAACCCTTTAGGGCTGGTTCCAGCAAACAGAAACTTTGACATAGCTGCACCTTAAGTTGCTCTTACTTCTGCATCATTCACGCGGTTTCAAAGTAACTGTAGTGTGTGAACTGATTCATTATTTTGGTAGCTGTGTTGTGCCATGACCATAAGCACAACTGAGGGGAGGTTACAGAGAAACTACATCCGTTTGAAGCTGTAGAGAGAACAGTACCGAAACAGTACTGAAATGGAGTAGTTACATCAATTTAATTAAAATTACAGTAGTTACTTCAGCTTAATGCTGTTCATTTTTAAAAAATCCTTACAGATACCCCAAGGTATCTGGGGCAAAGTTAGGATTAACTCCACCACCAGCATCTTACATGAACAAGCGCTAGATATAATAGCTATTATTTGTAGCAGAGGCAAAGGCTTTAAAAACACTCCAAAGAAAAATATTCAAAGCTTGCTCCAAATGAAGTAACAAGCAAAAATCTCATTGATTTCAGTGCAAACAGTACTGAGGTCAAGTGTGTGTTGCACTTGTTCACACAACCTTAAAATGTTTGCATGGACCCCTCAGTCCTACTCCAAACATTTCAATGATCATAAAAAGAAATATTTATTGAAGTTTTTTGTTTCATTTTCAGTGCATGTGTTAAGATTTTGGCGTCCACATTCCTAAGGGAACTTCAAAGATTTAGGAATACATTTATTTGTTTTTTTCTAACTCATTTCAGCATAGATAAATGATCAGATGCAATTGCAGTACAGGCCAGATGAGTGTGTAGATATGTTTTCTCAGTTCTGAATTTAAATTTCTTGCAAATAATAATGAAAGCAAGAGAACAGGATACATGTGCTGTCTGTATGCACTGTCTCGATTTCCTCTCATCTAACTCCTCCCTCGACCCACTTCAATCGGGCTTCCACCCTCTCCACTTGCCTGAGACGGCCCTCTTAGCTAAGTCTAAGGGCCTCTACTCCATTCTTGTCCTCCTCGAATTCTGCTGCTTTTGACACAGTTGACCATGGCCTTCTCCTGGATTCACTACACCCCTTTGGTTTCCGGGATTCTGTTCTTGACTGGTTGTCTTCGTATCTCTCAAACCAATCCAATGTTTCTCTTGCTGGTACCTCCTACATTGCTTCCTCTCTCTGTAGGAGTTCCCCAAGGCTCTGTTCTGAGCCCTCTTCTTTTCTCCCTGTACACTCTTTCTCTAGTAAACTCATTGAATCCCACGGCTTCCCGTATCACCTGTATGCTGATGACATGCCACTCTCACACTCCTCCTCCTCCATCCAGTCTCATATTGCTGACTGACTTTCGGACATCTCTGCTTGGATGTCTTGCCACCAACTCAAGCTTAATATTGACAAGACTGAACTCATCTTCCCCCAAAAAACGTTCCCTGCCTACTTCCCTCTCAGTTTCCACTGAGGGAGTCACCATCCAGACTGTCCCTCAGGTGCGTAGCATGGGATTCATCTTTTATTTATTTATTTATTTCCTTATTAATATGGCGCCCCCCCCCCCCATGCCTACGGTATCTCGGGGCAACTTCCAACATAATCTTTGACTCCTCCCTCTCCTTTATACCTTAGATCCAGGCTGTTGCCAAGTCCTGCTGCTTTGCTCTGTATAATATTGCTAAAATCTGGCCCTGCCTGTTAGCTGCAAAAACCCTAGTTCCACGCTCTAGTAATCTCTTGCCTTGACTACTGTAGCTTCCTCCATACTGGCCTCCCCTCTGATCTCGCCCCCCTCATCTCTGTTCAATGATCTACTACCAAAGTCATCCACCTTGCCCGTCGCTTTGACCATGTTTAGTTCTTCCTCTCCGCCCTACACAGGCTCCCCCTATGGGAACACATTCAACAAAAGCTCCTGGTCTTCACCTTCAAGGCTCTTCATGGCTTTGCTTTCCCATATCTCTCTGCTCTTGTATCCTGCGACATTCCTGCCTGGAAGCCTCGTTCCTCCTCTGCCCCCACCCTCACCTGCTCATGACCCCCTTGCTCCTCTAAACATCTTCACTCCTTCTCTCTTGCTGCCCCCCATGCCTGGAACTCCTTCCCTGGATACATTCGTTCTCCTCCCTCCTTCCCAACTTTCAAGTCCCTCCTGAAAACCTACCTCTTCTATTAGGCTTTCCCTAGCTCGTCATGAGTGGTAAAAATCTCCTCGCTATAACTAAGGCCGCTTTTAGACAAGCAGGTCGCACTCACGCAACCCACTCACATGACTTTTGAAAATCCCACAGACCGGAATTAGACGAGACATTTCACGCATTAAAGCCGGCAGCGTGTTCTTTTAAAATTATGAACTAAATACCTCTATGTCAGGGTATTTACAGTTCGTGGTTTGAAAAGAACACGTGATCGGCTTTAGTGCGTGAAATGTCTCATCTAATCCCGGCCCATGTGCTTTTCAAAAGTCACGTGAGCAGGTTGCGCAAGTGCAACCCGCTCGTCTAAAAATGGCCTAAATTAAGCATGTGCACCTGCAACCTTGTAAATGTATCCATGTCTCTCCTGATGTTCACCTCTCACTTGTCCCCCCATCCTTGTCTCTCTCAGGCTGTAAACCCCTTGGGGTAGGGACCTGTCTACAACTGATTGTACAGTGCCAGGTACACCGCTGGCACTATATAAATAATAATAATAATAAATAACATAATAGTGGATTTTTTAAAACTTACTTTCACACACTCACGTAAAGATCTGTTAGTTTACTTATGACTAAAATGTCAAAAAAGCAAAGATTTGAAGATGGGTGCTTTGGGTGATTCAGAGACTATCCTGTGAATAACATGCCTGTCCAACCTCTAAATGTTTTTTTGTTACCCAAATAAGTAAAAAATATTTTTACTAAGTGTCTGTTCCATTTTTGCCTTGTTGATTCTGTTTTAGTGGCCACACAGGTAATCTTAGGGTGATTTCAGACGAGACGGGGCAGCATTCGCCCCGTCCCGGAATCACCCACGATTCCCCGCCGGGATCACTCCGGCACGTCCAACAGATGTGCCGGCTGATCCCGGCGGGGAATCAGGGAGGGGGCGGGGCCACGCGGTCCAACGTGCGGCCGCACGGCCCTGCCCCCCCACCACGCTCCCCCACCGCCCACCCTCTGGGGAGATGGGCGGGCACTGCAGCCAATGCGGCCACGGCGCCCGCCCGATTTGACCACGGCTTGGAATCCCGCCGGGGATTCCGGGCCGTGGCCACCGGCCAGACGTGACTTTTTGTTAGTTCCCGCCGGGGATCACTTTGACCACGCTTTCGGGGATTGTCCGACGGGGAGCCCCGGAAGCGTGGTTGAAATTGACCCCATGTGGGAATTGACCGTGGCGAACATCTGGTGGCCGCCTAACAGACGTTCAGGGCGCTTTGACCCCATGTGGGTATTGATGGGGGTTCACTGTGATCTCGTAACGTCTGAAAATACCCTTAGAGCAAGGGTGGGGAGCCTCAGGCCCAGAGGCCAAATGTGGTCCCATGACTAGTTTTTATTTGGCCCCCTGTCCAGTTCCTGAATCTGCCCCTTTAACTAGTTCTTACCCCCCCAAGCACTGAAAGCCTGGGCTCGAGGTAATGGAGGCGAGATGAAGGCACACAAGAACAGGGGACAGGTCCATGGCACGGAGTCATCATCTGGAACTTCCTCTTCCTGCTCCTTAATCACCCCTGTCTCCAACTGCTATGTGGCCATTGGAGCTTGTATTAATTTTCAGAGTGGCCCTTGGGAAGGAAAAGGTTCTACACCCACCTGTGAGGCTTTCACAGTTTTCATAGGCACTTAAATTAAGACATTCTCCTCACTCCTTTCCCTCCTCTGGGTTCAGCTTCTCTAACATTTTTCTACTTCAGATAACTTCTCTTCTGTATATACAAAAAGAGCACAGAACCTCAGTGGCATATCGGACTCAAATGGTAACCACTTTCATTCTTCTTTGTCAGTCACTGTTCAACTAGAGATGGTCGATCTGTTTGTAATACAAGATTGCAAGTCTAAACCTGTTCTCCTGTGTTATCAAACAGAATACATTTCCACACAAATGTGTATAGAACAGAAAAGAAATAAGCCTTGGTCCTTAAACTGTGTGAACTGAACATACAAGTCTAGAACAAGATATCAAGACTTGTTTTGACAAAATATCCCTATGCAGACAAGATTTCTCTGATTGCAGACTTCTTTGCTCTAATTCAAAATTCTCTATAAATGGTACTGCAGTTTCTGCATTTTTGTGTTTATACAATTCAAGACTTTCACCGTTTAAATTTTCAGTGAAGCCAAGTTCAGATTCCACAGCATATCGGAGTTTCCTTTAGCAGAAACCAAAGCTCAAAACAAACATCTTAGAAAAGTGGCATGATGAAGTCCCCACTAACACTTCATGCAGTGCTAGTGCAGAGGAACAGAACGTGCCGAAATCTCACATTTGTAACTAAATATTTTAAGTCTCTATTTCCTTGTGACCAGACCCGCCATGAATTAAACTAGCATGGGACTGTCTATGAGGAAGTTTATAACATCTCCAAACTATGCCTCTCAGTGGAGCAGCCATGTCATCTTATAGAATCCTTAATACTAAAACCATATCCAACAATTTCCTTGTTGTAAGCTCCATTATCAGTCTTTGTATTTGGCTCCAGCATTAGATGGGGGTGGGGGAGCCCCAGCTCCACAGACAACCTCTGTCAACAAACAGTCACAGGTTTCACAATGGTTGAGGTCATTCCCTGTAGGCAATTAAAGTCTGTGGGTGAGATTTTGCTAGTGGTTTTATCCCTGGTTTCTACAATCGCAGTTAATGCTTATTTATGAATTTAGGGTATATGATCTAATACGCTTAGGTTTAACTACTTCATTCTTATTACATTCTTTCCAAATTATAGGGTTCCTGGTGCTTTCACTACACTGGTTACAAAACAAAATTGCTGTCCACATAATTTCTTAAAAGTACTGAGTACAAGAGTTATATTAGAAAAGATTCTAAGAAAATCACACACAAACTCGTATTTCTCCTCCAAAACTAAAACACAATTTTTTTAAAAAAGATGAAAGTTAAAGTTAAGTGTTTGAAAGACAAGAGAATTTTATAGAATTTCAACTCTTTATAATGAGAAATCTGAATCTTCACTTTTTTCCTAAATCATCCAGAAGAACCTTACTGGTAAATCTTCAAAGTAAAGTTAGTAAAAGTTTGACTCCAGTAAAGGCAGTCTCATTTGGGTCTATTAAGCACTCTGTTTCCTCAAAAGCAGTTTCTACAGCCATTTCCTGCAATTCCTTCTATTATGTTATTTTAAAAAACATGCCATAGCCAAGTTTAAGCCTGACCCTGTGCCCACTGAAGGCAAAAGGAAATTTCCTTTCAATTTCAATAGCACAGGATTGGGACCTTTTGGTTCCATGAACAGGCCCTGGTTCTCTTCAGAGAATCAAGGTATTAATTGTTAAACTTGTAGGTGTATATTTATTTATTTAACCAAAATGTCATTGAAAAGGCTTAGCAATGATGCCGTATCTTTCCATCCCACAAAATACAATCTTTGTGTGGCAAATAGGAATCATATTTCTGAAAATAAAACTGCAATCATATCATGGTTTGTAATACATACATTTTATTCAAGGCCTCTCAGTTATGGCTCATCACAGAACAAATGTGAAATATATATATTTTATCAAAAATAATAAGTTTAAAATTTCCTTAGAAGAGGGGCAGCATAGAGGTAGATGGAAGAAATTTACTACTTAAACAGGGTATTAAAAATAGATATTAATGGATTCTTTTATGTATCTTCCAGTTTACAGCCACACAAGTGCAGCATTCATTTGCCGATGTTATGTCCTGTATCTTTTTAAAGAAATTACTTACAATCCGTTGTAACATATACCCGCCATTATTAAATGGTTTAAAACCTACATTAAATAAAGTATAGACCCACATTAAATGCAGAACAACCTAGAGCAAAGCCTCAGGAGACAGGGTCAGCTCAATCCCCTGCCCGCTCCAGAAGGGCCACCACAGGCACCACCCTTCAGGCCGGTGAGGAAAGCAGTCCAAACAAGCAGTTCCCCACAGGGAATCTGGGCAGGGAGGCTGCCGTCACAAGTCCCTCCACGCTGCGGGTTGGCTGAGGAGTCGTCCACATGGGGCAGGACTCCCGAACTCCTGCTGGGCTTCTGCTGTGCAGCAGGATTAGCCCCCCAGGAGGAGCTGCCACCAAACAGCTGGCGGGGGGGGGGGGGGCAGAGGAGCATGTTCACCCTGACCGCCAAACCACTGATCGGGGGGCCGGGGTCTGTGCGCTACTTCGGGCCCCTCCCCAGCTGTCTGGCAGCTGGGGTGATCGTGCTCCTCCAGGGGCTTCCCCCCAGCTGTTCGGCAGTTAGGGTGAATGCAGTCTTCTGAGTCTGATCCTCAGACCTCGCCTCACAGCGGGGCTGCTCAACCAGATGGGAGGCAGCCCCGTTGCCCCACATAAGCCCAGGTGAGGCAACAGTAGCCTTTGATGCATCACCAGTCTTCTCCAGCCAATATATTGTGTAGCAACCAGGAGCCCACCTCAAGGCAGAAGTAGGCAAACATCTGGTGGTCTCTGGGCATTGCAGGCTAGTATGGCCTAATGTGAGATAATGTCTCATGTGGCCTTCCCTAAGTTTCATACCAGGAGGAAGTCAAACCTTTTCTTCTACAATGTTGTGGGTCATAAAGCTTCTTTTCTGTATAAACAGCTAAGTGCTAAAATGCAATATTGGACGTAGCCATTTGAAATTAGATTAGGAACCTGCTGGTAGTGCAACAACATGTGATGGCTTATAACAACTGTTTTGTACCTCTAGCACATACGGAACCTGTTTCTGCATATTTCCAAATATACATATTCTGACTTAGCTTGCCACATCACTACATCCAAAACAGCTATCCGCCTATTCCAACTCCATTCCATATTTCTGCCTTTAATAACTGTTAGCACTTTTTTTAGCCTCCTATCATATCCCTGCTCAAACTTAATCAGTAGCCATAGAACATTAATTTATATAAATACATCCAAGATCAAGGAGTCTAAAAAAATTTAGAACTTTGAATCCCACATTTTCAGAGTCTCTTCATAAGCAGAAACTTACTAGCAGTTTAGATATGTTCAGACAATGCATGGGGATATAATAAGATATAAGAAACAAACAAAGACATATCGTATGGCCTCTGGCATTCCAGACAAACTATTAAACAGGAATGTTTTCTGTGTTAACAAATCATGTACAATATGTCACAGTAGCATGGATGTTAAATAAACTCATTTTATAGGAGAGATTTCATATCAAGAGAGAAACAGATGCATGGCAGATAGCTTTTTCTCCCTATCAGTTCACATACAACAGATGATGTATTTGGAAATATGGCATAAAAACAGAGATTTTGAGTTGATGTGTATACAGGAGATGAATTGAATACTGACTGCTTAATGTAAAGATCCAGTATGTGCAGCAACCAACCACTGTAATCTGGGAAATAATACTTTGCCATAGTAATTTCACATATTTTGGCAACTGATTCTCCCTACGTTTTGCACAAATGTTAACTCTGTAAACCTACTGTCAGCGGTACAGATAGATACTCCTGATTTTACAGCAGCCTGCCAAAGAAGAGAATCACACTCTTCTTACTTATTTTGGATCCGATCACCCCATACTTCAAAACAAAAGTGCTCATTTTGCAACAGTAACAAGAACACACAACTGTGCATCCCTAAATTGTTTTTCTTCTGTCCTCTACCAAAACACAGGAGCATTGGGACTTTTTCCAAGCAAACAGCTTTTGAGCCCTGGGTGATGCTATGTCACCAAGATGAGGACACAGTTATTTGTAGCCTAATTGAGGGGTTTATCCTCCCCTGATAAAAACAAGGTGTTTGTTAAACACCATTAGATGAGTTAAGATCTATAAATAAAGATGAGCTATTGTCCCAATAGTTAGCTGGCCACTAACAATTGTGTTCTGACTGGACCTTTGAGCCAATTACTGTAGCAAACAAACCCAGCTGACTAGGACAGCCTTTCAGTCATTTATGGAGAGCGAAAAAAAGGGAAGAGAGGGGGTGGAAGAGTGATTTCTGTTAACTGTTCCATGTTTGTTCCCTTCCAAATCCTATTGTTTTTAAAGGTGAGCAGCGCTGTGTGAAGATTGTGTGTAACTAGCAATTGCCAGGTATATAACAACTTCACTGTTAGTTAGAGGAAAGAGTATCTTATATGCATTCTACTGTGGTTATTATTTGACTTGTTAATTATGCAGACTGTTTTTAATAAACAAAAAAACCCTGTCTTTTTGTAAATTCCAATTTATTTATTTTTATATTATATATATATATGCCATTCTGTTTATCATCAAAACACGGGTAAATGCAATACAGTTTTTTTCTGCACAATCGTGGGGAACCTCTCATGTTTACCCTAGACATGAGAGGGGTCAAGGGTGGGAGACACCTCAACATTAATTTAGGTGGTATGCATGATAATTTTAAACTTTCAATTTCATGTAAGCCTCTCTCATTAACAATTTATCCCATTTTGGCAAAATTAGTTCAAACGTAGGTATTGCAGAAAACATCCTTTTAATGTGTACATAACTTTAAATGCACGTCTTCACTGCACAAATAATTCTAACGGTCATTTTCACATATTAAGTATAACAGTCTGTGAATTGATTGCAGAAGAAGTTTACTGCAAAGATTAATTAGTCCTCTAGATTGTTCTAGTTGGCTGCTCCAGCTTCAGACACTGTAAAACCATCCGGCTCTTAGGAAGCTTCAGAGAGGAGCATATTGAAGAGAATTGCAACTGATTATAGAATAATTGTTCTTATGAATACATGAAGCTAGTAGTAGCTGAAAGTCTACAGAAAATTAAGACTTTTCACACACACACAAATATATTTACACCCAGAGAAAATATAGATTAAGTGAAAGAACTACCATCTCTCATATTTCACACACACTCATCTGGATCAATCCGGCAAACACCTACGCATATGCTAAATTTTACGCATGAGTAATCCCACTGACTTCAGTGGAACCATATTCATTGGAGTTAAGCATATGCATAAAAGTTTGCAATTCTGATGCTCACATCAAGATACAGTATTTTTAATTTTTAGTAAAATGCCAGTTGCCGTTGAATCTAAGAACATCTTACAGTAGCAATAAATGTTTTACAGTAGCAATAAATGTTCCCTAAATGACAACATTCCTGTAACACTTGTGGTTGCTGATGTGCATGTCAGGTTTAATAAGCATCTGCATATTAGAATAAAAATATACATCTATACTCTGTAGCTGTGCACAAATCCTTTATTGGTATATTTTCTCCTCCCCAAAATAACTTATTTCTCCCCTATGAAGTCCTTTAAGTCTGCAATTTTAAAATGTAAATGTTTCAGTTTTTGCAAATGTGTCATGACAGTAGCATTTCAAATAAATGGTGATGTTACAAATTAGTCGCAGGGATCAAGTCTCCTTTCAATGTTAAAAGGAGCAGAAAAATAGAATTCTCAAAGTTTTACTGCCTGCTGCTAGTCAAAATTCTTCAGTTTGCTTTAATTTTGTTTGGTTCAAGTAGGAATCATGAAAAGCATATTCGTACGTTTGGGCATTTTATTTATTTGAGAGAAGTTAGCTTAAACTAGCTACCTGTATTAATGGATGCAATTTTCCCATTTAAGGTTGAGGTGAAAAATGGCATCCAAACGTGTCAGAGGCTTTAAGTACTCAACCATATTTGAAGTTTCACGTTTATGCTTACAATAAAAAACCTCTATCATATAATTAGTTTTTAAATAGAAATTAATAGAGCTGCATTTAAACCTAATGATGCAACTTGACCCAGATTAGTCTAACAGCTTGAATGGCATCAAGAGATATTATTTAACCTATTTTTATTTGCAAAACCCCCTCTCATTTGGGGGATCAGCATACAGAGATGCCCAAATCCATACAAAAAAGCAGGGTTACAGGGAATTAGAAGACATGCACTCTGTTTCGAAAAGATGTATAAGAAGTTACTGCATCCAGAACATTCCTGAGAAAGAGAGTTCTCGGCAAACTGAACTCCATCAAGAGGATTAAACAATACAACTATTTCTGCCACATACATTAAGAAGTGCTAAGAGTGTACCTAATACCGTGCTAAACAATTCTTGAAATAAATTGATATAGACCAATAAAACAGCTTATTGGTTAGCCAAATTTAACAATTAAAATTTCAACCAAATGAAATATATCATTAAATGAATAGATTCAATTTGAAATGCAGTCATTGTATACCAATAATAATTTCCTTTAGAGGTCATTCTTATGACTCAAACATAATTTAACACTCAAAAGGCATAGCTAAAGTGTGTAAATCACACTAAAAGCTTTCTCCTTATGAATGGCTGCAAAGATTTTTGTATTAACTAATTTTAACCACATTTAAGTTAATAAAACAACTCAGGTTTGTAATTAACATTATCTTATAAATAACAGTTTATTTTAACTACATCATTTAGGCATTAAATTAGATTGTGATTAAGCATACACAATTTTAAATCTTGTAGACAGATTACAGGTTACAATATTACAGTAGAATGCATATTTGTTTATTGCACTCCAAAACCAGCTGCAGAACTGGTGAAATGGTATTTATGCAAGGCCGTTTTTGAAGGTTACATATATTCATTTTTGGCAGTGAAGCATTCACTAAATAGAACCAAGCCCACACTTTACACTTGTAGATTTCATGACAAGATGCCATTCTCTAGCAATTTACTTTTCATAAATAGCCTATGTTTGGCCAGATGCTTTTGCGGTGCATGCTAAATATATTAAATAAACAATCTAAGTTTTAAGGAGATAATCAAATTAATATTAACCTTGTTCACATCTAACTTTGGTAACTGCAATGAAATTCATTTATAGAATAAAGCACTGTAGGATGGCGCAGTTTAATGGTTTATGGACAATTTTTACTTTTCAATATTAAAAATTGAAAACCTCATTCATATGTTTTCATTCATTAATATATATCCTCCTGTGGTCATTTTGTTGTCAGACTCATTATACCTATGCATTCAGGCATTCCACATGGTTTAAAGTAAAAGCGGGCTCCTATCTGTATGCTAAATTATACCTGATAACTACTAACAATCAATAACTACTCCATGTATTAACATGCAACAGAAAAATAAGGAACCACTTACCCAGAATAGCATGCGACTAAAAATTCTTTCAATAACCGTACTGCTATTTATTTATACATCCAAAATGCAATATCACTTAAGAAAGTTCACCTCGAAAGAGCTCCGAGTCTTGGCAAGACCTTTGCTTAAAATGCAGTTCCTGTTGTGCGCGTGATTATATATATATATAAACAAGTTTGCTGTATAAAACAAATAAATTAAACGAGGATCTGTCCTAGACCCACTGACCATGGGCTGCTCGCTTTCCCTGCCACACAACCTGCCTCTCAGGAGGAAAGAAACAAATCTTTAGAGAAAACCACGCACGCACCCTGGGGGGAAGGGGGAGGAAAATCCGCGAATGCGAGTTGGGGGAAAAGTTTTTTGTTTCTGCTAAAATTACAGAGCAAGTGGCTATCTCTAATAAACCCAACTGACAGTTTCCTTCTGAGCTGGGGCAGCGTTAGAAGAATGTCTCCACCCCACCCCTCCGAAGCGTGAGGCAGCAGCATGAGCAGGATCCGTCTCTGCACCCCCTTCCTCCCCCACCTCCGACTCCCCTGCAAAAGCAGCCCCGCTCCTCAGCAAAGGGTGTGATCCCCGCCGCAACTGGGGACCTCAGCATCCTCCCCCGCTACCCCGCTGCAGGATGTCACACTCACCGGCGCAGGCTGCAGAGCTGCTCGCTCGCACCGGGCTCGGGGCTCCCTGTCCCCTCACTCACTGCCCGAGAGGGGAGCGGCAGGGACGACGGCAGCAGCTACTGCTGCTGCGTTAGCTGGGAAGTAACTCCGGACCCGGACCCGGACCCGGTGTAATAGCGCAGTTCGCCTTGCTTTAGAATGTGCCCTCCAACTCCTGATGCGGCCCCAGTGAGCATGTGCGGAACCGGCGCACATGCCCGGTAGCCGAGTGAAGCCACGGCAGAGCTGCTGCCCTTACCTTGCCCTCTGCCCCACCTCAGCTGAAATTTTGCCAAAAACCTTCTTGGGGGAGCTCGATCCCCGCTTATTTTATTTGTTTGTTTTTCTTTTCACCACCTTGGAGTTAGTTTTCCTTGCCCACCCCAGATGCCCTCACCCGGCCTGGGAGGGTGGCTTCAGCACCTGGCAGGTTTGATCCTATGCTAGTGGGTTTGAACCAAGTTGTCCCCCCCCCCGTCCCTCACCTCAGCCCCAGCATCCCCTGCCTGCCCTCTGGATGTCACTCCCTGGCATGGGAGAATGAACCAGGCCCCCAGTGGGCACGATCCTCTGGACAGGCCCAATCCAAACTCTTTCTGCTCCTGAACTTAAACTGCTTCCATCCATGGGGGGGGGAGAGAAGCTGGATAGAGAGACCTGTGCAAGTCCCTATCCCCACCCCCACAAGGCCTGAGAAACCAAGAGTGGAGGAGGGGGGAATCTGCCTTTCTCCCTGGACTCTGTCTGTTTCTGCCTGTCATGGGCTTGAAACAGGACCAGAACATGGTGTTTCATCTCTGAAACACCACACACACCCCTGCCCCCACACTTCTGCCTGGCTTGGGAAATCAGGGTCAGACAGAAAGACCCAGTCAAGCCTCCCTGAACTCCACCTGCCTTGGGAAACCAGAGTGTGGGCAGGCCTGCTTTCAGAGCCCACACAATGTGGGGATCTGATTTCCCCCTTGCTCTCCACCTGCGGCTGCCTGGCCCAGAGAATGAGGGGATGGGGATCAGGTCAAGCTCTCCTCCCCCCCCCCTTTGTCCACTTCATGATGAGGTCAGGAGCCAGGCAGGGGGACCTGGTCAAGCCCACCCCTCTGCCCTCCGCTTGCATCCATCATGCACCTGGGGTGAGGGGTGCCAGTCAAGGGTTGTCTGACTTGTCCCATAGAACCTTTCTGACTACTAAGTCCAAAGTCAGAGCATGCACCAGGTCATCCCGTCTCCCAGCAGAAGGAGAAAAGGGAAGACCTAACCACACCCTCCTCATGGAAGGTCACCATGCCTGCTTCCACTCCAGGGACCCCCTGTACCTCCATAAGAATGGGGGAGATGTCGCCCAAGGCATCCTGCACTTGGATGAAGAGAGAGAGAGAGACGCTTGTGTTGAGAGCGGATTTTCAATAGATCGCAGTGGGAGAGCTGCTCCACTATGTACAAGACCCAACAATCCAATGCTTGATGAATTTTGCTTCATAATGATAGGAAGAGCTGACATCAAAGGATCAAAAAGTGACCTCACTATGAATGCTTGTCTGCCATAAGCCAATTATCCCTGTTGTAACTTTTCAGACACATCCTATTTTAAACCCTCAAAGTCAGAAGGATTGTTCAGCTAATGCTCTCTTCACTGTGTAAGAGAGCAGGCCATTTTTCACACCACTGTGGGAGTGAAGTTGAGGCCAGACAGGTCACACCAGGCAGGGCATGCTCCAACTCATTCAAGGGAGAAGGAGGTGGCATCTTTTGGGGGAGAGTCACACCCTCTGGCCTCAAAAAACCATCAGCGAAGGAAGTGCTTATCCGCCAGATGATAATCTCACCTCTTCTTTGCTGCCATGCCTCGTGCATCCTCATGTGATTGTCCTGCACAGACAATAAGAGCCATGGCTACTCCCACCATTTACCTGTGCATCATTGAATTTCTTCACATTGATATCCAAAGAGTAGGGCAGAAATTGCGTTACGTCAACACCTGTGATAGGGCTTTGTAGTGTTTTGTTTCAGTTGGATTCCTTTGGTCTGTACCAGCTGTTAGGTGCTGGCTAAAAAGGTTGGTCTGTCCCACATCCCCAAAAAGGGGAGGGGGTGCAGGTGACATCCACTGAATTTGGGGTGATCCAAAGGAACAGCCTGGCTTGTATCCAGAACTGCCAGTTCCCTTTATGGTGTATCATCCATCCTTACTGCACACCCTAGCCCAACCAAACCAGTTCTGAGAGCCCATCCTTGTTCTGATGTTAGGGATCCAGCGTACTGATTTCCCTTACCTTTATTATTCCAACATACCAGACACTGTTTACCTTTGAGACCTGCAGCAGATATGGGTATGGTATCACAATATAATTCAACATGGGAGAATGCCAAATAAACCTACTATAATAACATTTAAATTTAAAAAGGGAAACTATGCAAAAATGAGGATGTTGATTTTGTTAGATCTGTCGGCTGCTTTTGATACCGTTGATCATAAGATGTTGGTGACTCGCTTGTGAGACTGGGCCAGGGTGAACGGAATTCTTCTTGAATGGCTCCACTCATTCCTGGCCGGAAGAACTCAGTCGGGATTGTTCTTCATCTCCCCGGGACTTCTCGTGTGGAGTCCTGCAAGGTTCTACTCTGACCCCTCTCCTGTTCAACGTGTATATGCAGCCACTGGGTGAGTTCGTGAGACGGTTTGATGATCGGTGTCATTAATATGCTGATGAGATCCAACTGTCTCTCCTTTTCATCCGACCCAGACCCAGCAGTCTTGGTGCTTACCCGATGTGTGGCAGCTGTGGGAGACTGGATGAGGGCGAGCCAACTGAAGCTGATTCCCGACAAGATAGAGGTGATGTTGGTGGTAACCCACTCTACGTGAGGCTATCCATGGTGATGGTCTGGAGATTGCAGCTGGTGTAGAATGTGGCTGCCCGCCTCCTCACGGAGATGGGTCACCATGAGCACATTACACAAGTGCTCCGTTCTCTGCACTGGCTGCCTACAGTCTTCCGAGTCCGATTCAAGGTGTTGGTTTTGATGTATAAAGCCCTAAACGGTCTAGGGCCCACCTATCTGTACTGTGGGACCACCTCACGCCCTGGAGCAGCCCCTGGGGGTGCCTTTCTGGAGGTCCCCTGCGTATCTCAGGTGGTGAATCTGGAGAGGGCGTTCTCAGTGGCCACACCTAGGCTGTGGAACTCCCTTCCGGTAGAGGCCTGATTGGCCCCAGACCTCTCTTCCTTTCAACGCAAATGCAAGACCTGGCTGTTCTACCAGGCTTTGGGTTGGGTTTGATCTATGACATCCCCCAGTTGGTTTTTAATAGTTTTATTAATTGAATATATTTATCACTGTATTTTTTATTTTTTATGCTTTTTTGTGAGCCACCTCGAGCTGCTTTTAGCAGGAGAGACAAGGTAAAAAAAAAAATCTGTAAAAGAAATATAAATAAATAAATAGAGGGAAACTAAAAGGGGCAGTCATAGGGATTGAATGTCTGCAAGAGGCATGGAGACTGTTTAAAAACACCATCTGAGGGCGTTAACAAATTAGATGATAGCCCTCTGGAGTCTGGGTTCAGTCCATGCATCCCCCACTCACATGTTTAGTGTGTAGAGACTAATAAAAGGGCAGCCCCCTGCATGTATATCTTGTGTATTAGGGCAGACCCCACTCACAGATTTAGCATGACAAGCTTAATACACGGCTGTGCTCCACCCACCAAGTTCCCCTCCTCAGTATTCCACCCCCCTATGATGACTCACAGCCACAGTGAACCATGGGAAGAAAAAACTGCACCAGCTGTTTCTTTCTTCCGGGCTATGACTCCAGGAGGCTGTCCAGCACATGCTATACCTACCCACCCATGGAGGTTCAAACCTGGGTTTATACCTGCTAGCACTGGGTGGCTGGAAGTAGCCTTTTGTTATGCGGCTCCCCAAGCCGGTTAATGGGCAGGAACACTGGAGCAGCCGGGGATGAGACCGACATAGCTGAGGGAAGGGGGGAACAGAGTCCCCTCCACCCACGCTCCAGGAAGCACTTTGAAACTCCCACTTGTGTGTCATGGGCCGGCACCAGGAAGAAGCAAGCCAAGGAGTTCCCCTACGAACAGTAACAAGAAAGAAGTGAAGGAAGGAGGAGTTGCTGGGGGGCGGGGGGAGGCAGGTGAGCACAAAGGCTGGTGACTGGTGGGCAGGGGGTGTGCCCAAAAATCTGGGGGGCACTTGCTCCCCCCGCCCCCGTGCTGCCCATCCTTGCACCCATGGCTCACAGCAATGTACTGGCAGGTAGCGGTACACAGTTTTATTGGGGTCTCACCAATGGGGTTAGAAATCCTTGTTTTGCACAAATGGACTGCCGGGCCCATTTGAAAAGAACCCAGGCATGGCTGGTAGATGTCAGTGCACTCCTGGACTTATTTTGGAGTTGTGCCCCCCTGCATCTATGTAAAATGCTGGAGCAGATACAACTTCCCTACCCTAAGAAGGCATCAGGCCATAGTGACAAACTTATTCTTCAGGAAGAAACATTAGGAAAATAGTATCCTAGGAGCTACAGTGGAGGGTCTTTCTGTGGAAAACTCAAGGGTGTTAATTCAAATAAACAGCAACCCACTCCTGGATGTAGCTGACAATGGAACGAAAATATAATTGCAACGGAACAGCTGTTTTTACTATCAAAACCTCTTAATCATTTTGAGTGCAAACTATGTCCTACAATCTTAGAGGAGACAAAGTGCCCAGCATTAACTGAGAGTTGGCTGAATTCCTAGCACCAATTATCTCCTGACTGCACATCTCCTCCCAGCTCTACCTCTACCCCAAAAATCACTCCTCTTCATCAGTACACCATACCAATCTAGTGATTCCAGATGGGTTCTTTACAGTTCTGATTTGTAGCATTCACAAACTTCAAATCAGACTTGGTCTACCGCCTGATCTCTCTCCTTTCTGACCTGTTTTACCATGAATCTCTGATCCAATGATTGAACCACAAGTTGTTGGTAGCTGACAATATTTTTCAGGTCTTTTGTCTGCCACCCTGCCTCCTTGGAAGCAGCACCCCTTAAAAGCAAGTAAATCTACACTGATAATTACAAAAAAGCATTACATTCATGCCACATATAAGTGCAAGACTGCCTCCTCGGCTGTGTCCCAGCACAGGGTAATTTCAGATGTTACGATACCACGGTCACCCACAGTGCTGGTTGTGGTACCATAATGTGTGAAAGTACCCATGGTGGTTCCCGCCAGATATTCACCCCCGTGAACCCCTGGCAGAAATCCCTTTGACCACACTTTTGGACCTCCAACCACCCGAAGGTCCGGAAGCATGGTTACATTGGCCATGGGCCGGAATCAGCGAAAGGTAACGTCTGTTACCTTCCGCTGATCCTGGGTCGCGCCCCGACCATGGGAGGGGATCAGGCGCAGCAGCCGGATTGGCCGCTGTGCCCGCCTGTCTCACAGAGGGCGGGCAACTGGGGGGGCGGGGCTGTGTGGCCGCACCGCGTAGCCCCAACCAGGGCCGTCCCTGTCACTAGGCAGCCGCCTAGAGCGGCAGATTGGGGAGAGCGTGGGTGGCAGGGAACTTTTTTTTTTTTAAAAAAAAAACTTCCCTCCCCCATTGGTAGCAAAGCCCCGGCGGCCACCTGTCCTGGCTTGGTTTCCCCCCGCCGCCCTGGGCCCCCCCTTCTGGCTAACACATACCCCCTCCTCCCCTCTGCTGCCGGAGGAGCAGCAGCAATTGGGCTGGGAGAGAAGGCTGTTTGTTTACAAACAGCACCGCCCCATGTGCCGATCAGAAGGTTGTTGCCTTGTAAAGAAGGTTCTTCGAGATGGCACCTAACATTCTCACAACTGGATTGTGCATGCTCACCCTATTCAAATAATAGACCACGTGATGGTCTCAAGCTCCTGTAGTATAAAAAGTGCGCTTCCCCTCAGAATGACAGTTCCTTCCAACCCTTTCTAGAAATAGAAGGGAAAAATTCTATGCAAGGCTGGAAGGGTGGGTATTTGTGAGAATGTTTGGAGCCATCTCAAAGAACCTTATTTACAAGGTAGCAACCTTCTGTTCTTCTTTGAGTGGCTCCTCACATGCTGTTTTTACTAAATATGAACGTGCTTGTGTGCTCAAGTATTGTTAATAGCATGCAGCTATTTTGATGTGGCCCAGAGGTTTTGTATGTTTTAAATATGTGAACAGGATTTTTTTATCCTGCTATAGCACTACCATTGATGGAGAGAGAGAGAGAGAGAGAGCTGTCCTACTGGAGTCCCATTCACTTACTGGATGAGATGCTAGTAGGAGGGTTCTCTCAGTTTCCAAGTGGCAGGGTTTTATTCTGCAGTATCTCTTCACAAACCAGATGACCACACTCTTTCCGAATTCCTCTGTTGCTTTGCGTATTCTTCTCACGCTCCCTGTAACAGTTGCTAGTGGAGAGCGCAGTTTCTCCAAATTGAAACTAATAAAGACATACCTACGCTCCACAATGACACAGGAAAGGCTAGTGGTCTTGCAACAATATCAATAGAGCATGAGTTAGCCCAAACTGTGGAACTTAAGGAAGCAGTTCATGTCTTTGCATCCAAGAAGGCACGGAAAGCACCACTGTGATCACCCGCAAGAGAGAGTGTGACACAGTCACTGACCTGGTGAGGAGTGATAATCATTTGTAAACACATTTTTAGATGTGTTATGCATGTGCTTGCATGTAATGTATTATTACTGTTTAATAAAACTAAATTTTAGAACAGCAGTTGTGTGAATTAGTATATTTCCACCCCATCCCTTAAGCCCTGCCCATCCCTAAAGCCCCGCCCACTTTGGCGCACATACTTCACACCCCTCCACTTGGGGGGGGGCGCCAAATTTTGTCTTCGCCTAGAGTGGCAAAATGTCTTGGGACGACCCTGGCCCCGACCCCTCCCCGACCCCCACAGGGAATCAGGCTGGCATGTTCGAAGGACGGCCGGTCTGATTCCTCACCGGGATCCGAAACAGATCCCGGTGCGTGGTTGGACGTGCCCTGTGCATGTCTGAAATCACCCACAGTCTCTAAGGTCAGCAAGGAACATGCTCTTGCATGCAGCATTTGCCCATCAAATTCATATAGCAAAGACATGTGGAGAGGCATTCTTAGTAGCTGCTCTTCAATTATGGGACTCCTTCCCCCTAGAGAGTCATCTAAGTCCAAGCCTGTTCATCTTCTGGAGACAATGTAAGACTTTTTAGTTGGCTAGGCTTTTGGTAGGAGGGGACAGGGACTGGGGTCATTAGAGTTGTTTTTTGTTTTTTTTATATATTTCTTTTTTATTTTAACTTGAGTTGAGGAATTTTAATAGTTTTTATTTTAATTGTTTGGTTTTAACTATATTTTATTATGTATTGTAATCTGCTCTGAGCCTCTGGGGTAGGGTGAGATAAAAATAATAATAATGCAAGTTAAGTAATTGATCTTTAATAATAATAATTAATGCACTACTACTGCTACTGGTTAAGTATCTGGGACCTGAAACACATGTTTATAAGCTTTGAAATAAATTTCTACATGGTTCAGATATTCATATATATTTTTGTTGCAGTATTTAGTGGAACTGGACACAATACTGGGAGAAAAAAACCCCAATTTTGTTTGGAAAATGTTTCCTTTTTTGAATTTCAAAATTCCACCCGCTTTAATATTTAGCACATGTGCCACTACTCATTGTGAAGGTTCTTGGTGAAGGCAGAAAAGAATTATCATTCCTATTTTAGAGGAGAAAATGAGGTGGTGAAAGGTGAAGATTGAGGAACACTTTATGCACTCTCTTTAAACCAGAAATGGGTACCGACCAAGCCTTGTTGTTGTTTCTAATGCTTTCAAAAGTCACACTTTATGGAGAACAAGTCGTACATAGAGTTCTTCTCTCTCCAGATGCTATGGAAAGAGACCACATGGGGAAAAAGGGATTAGACTCATGTGAGATCTTGCAACACCACTGAAAGTATCCTGTACAGCTAGTGCAACATACAATAACTACATTGCTTCTGTGTTTGATTGCTCATTGAGTTTATTATTGGTCAGCTTTGCTATGCAATTTAAGTGAAAACATCCTAACTGTGTAAAATGTGGAACTGTATATGCAGTTGTATTTTGCTGTTATAGCTGCGTCCGTGTAAAATTACTAGAAGTCAACTTATTCTCTTCTCCACCTTCAAGGTGTAGGATGCCCAAGTAAGAATACATATTACTAGGGACTGGAAATGATTTTAAAAGCATTTTGTTTATTCTGAAGGTCAAAAAGCAAATCCTGTTACAGTAGAGCAAAACAATATTCCCCCAATTTATGACACTGGGTAACAACAACAAAAAAATTAATGTTAGCAATGCCACTTTACAATCTTAAGCGAACTGTTGACAAGTGCCTCTATAGATGGGAAAACCTGTTAATTCAAACAGAAATAATGGGCTACTGATCTCATTATGTACATTTTTCACCCCAATGCTTGGAATTCCAAAATCAGTTAATGTTTTTCATTCAATGAATGTTTTGGATTATCATGAATTGTTCTTACAGCATCATTAATATATGGGGTGCATTAAAAACAGAAAGAGTACTTACCCTGAAGCACTTACCATCTGATCTAAATCAGGCAAATGTCTCCTATATCTTCTCTGGTATTTTGAAAAACTTTATATATTTTTTTCCCTACTACTTTTAAGAAGTTTATTTCAGACTATTACACCTCAGATGTGCAAGGTGCTTTAAGCAACAAAGTATAATGACTTCAATACAACAAAGCACTCCTGCATGTGGTTAACATTACACACACAAGTCTCTTGTCATGAAAATACTCCCATGCTTAAAGTTAAGCACGTGTGGAAACACTTTGCTGAACTGGGTCCAGCCTGCTCAGCCCTCAGCCCATATTGAACATACTACACAAAATTAGGTTAACATCTCACTCTCATCATTCAGAAGTAGGATATATATATATATATATATATATATATATATATATAAACCTCTCTGTAATAAAGTAAGACACATTAAATGAAGCTAACTGTTAGTTGTACCCTCAGTACTGAAGATGAGCCAATATTTGGTGCTTTGCCTTCTAATGCATTCCAATTCAGTACATTTGTAATTGATAAACAAAGTGCATGTTAGCCATTAAAACTCAAAATTAGGTAGGCAGTAAAAAGTAATCTGAGAGGAGGACTGTAGCTACTGATACTATTGAAGCTGCTCTGAAAACATATGGCTTCTAGTCTTTAACACTGTGCACAAAATAAAAATAAAATCCAGCGCCCAGTGAATGCCTGATCTTTTCATCACTAACTGATCAAATATGCCTTTTGGGCTTTTTGTTTTGTGTCTCCTTCCTTCTTTCTCTCTTTAAAAACAGAGTTTTGTCAGTTAACAGTAGATGAGGATCAAACCCACTGTAGCAAGTAAAGATGGATTGTCTTAAAATTTTTGCACTGCTGTCCTCACCAAAAACACAATTTTTGCCATGTTTGTAAAATTGCCATTGCACCACCATCACCATCACATCTGGATTGACAGACTTCACCCATCATCAGACTTCCATGAAAATATTTAAAGATAAATTTAATTCTCCTGGGGTGCAGCCACACGAGACGTTATCTCACTTTGGGCATTGTTAACACATGATGCAGTGGCTCATATGCCCAGCAGCCGCTAGAGGTTCACCCTGTGGCGTAACAGAGCCCACTGGGATTCGCCCCAGCCTGCCGGCACCCTGTTACCCACTTATTAACTGGTCTCTTACCCGCTGCCACCACCCCAGAGCTATTTATTTATTCAGATTCTGGCCTCATCCCTCTGGGGAGAAAGAGACCTCTTCTGCTTCTTTATAACAGTCAGGCTCACGAGCCCGTATAAAACAGTTCCCAGTTTCTGCCGCCCGAGCATACAGAGGCGTATTTGCTAACACACACACACACACACACACACACACACACACACAGATCTTTTAGATCAAAAAGAAAGAATACTGAGAATGTAAACTCAGCATCACAGGCTACAACCATGTGAGGTATTTTGAATCCCTGAGCAAAAGCAATTGATCAGAACAGTTTAGGCATAATGGCCTTTTTAGAAGCATCTAGCCTAAACTGGTCCCTCAGATCTAACATTCAATTACTCACAGCTTCAGGTGCTCCTTTGCCTTGGAGCAAAGGGGTTCAGTCCTTAGGTTCAGTTTAGTCCAAACAGGCCAGGAGCCATTCCCTTAGCTCCAAAGCACAAAGTCAGTGTCCAGAGCAAACAGAAGACAAAATGGAAGAGAACCTGAGAGGTGTGGCTTTTCTTTTTAAAAGCCCCCTACCCCTCAACTGTGATTGGTCCTTGGGAGGCCACCTGGCTGTACCTTCCCCTGGTATTGCGAAATCCTGCCTAGTAGCAACTGAAAGCCAGGGTGTCCGTGAAGGTCATCTGGAAAGGGCAGGGTTGCTCCTGGCAGCTTCTGCCACATCATGCCCAGCAGCCGCTAGAGGTTCACCCCACCCCAGGGCAGGGCAGGCAGTGAACTAACACGTGATGCATCCTCCCAAAAAGGCCAGTGACGCATCACATTTTAATATTGCCCAAAGTGGGATAACACTGCCCAAAGTGGAATAATGGGATGCTTCCCATATAGCTGGGCCGTGTAGCCCTGCCTCAAGGTGGGGTCTGTGGATTGGGCCCATAGGATCATGCTCCTCCTGCCCACTCAACAGCTGGTCAAAGGGGAGGGGAGCCTGGGAGGAGCGTGCATGCTCCTCTGGGCCCCTCCTCCCCCATCAGTTGTTTGGCAAGTGAATGGGGGGGAGGGAGCCCTGGGAGCGGTGTGCATGCTCCTCATACCCCCAACAGGTGATTTGGGAAGGGGCCTGGGAGGCACGTACGCACTCCTCTGGGTCCCGCTTCTCCCCATCAGCTGTTTGGTGGGTGGATCAGAGCACTCTTTCCACCCACCCAACAGCTGATTATAGGGGTGGGAAGTCTGAGACGAGAACGCACACTCCTCTAGGCCCCTCCTCCCCCCATCAGCTCCTCCCAGGCCTCTCCACATCAGCTGTTGGGCAGCCAGGTGGGAGGAGCTGGTGATGCCTGCAGGACAGCAGACTGTGGCTAGATGTCCCCACCTGCCCAAACTGTGGCACCTGCAATTGCCTGACACAGGACAAGTGGGGGATTGAGCCTGCCCCAACTTGTGTGGCTGCATCCATTAACTTTTTTTTAATGCAAATGTTTTTAAAATGTAGACTGATGTATCCTTTCCCTGCACTGTTTTTGCTTATATATTTTTAGAGTAAAAGGAATTGCGAATTCGGGAGAAAGAAGAACGCAGAGCTTTTCTCTGTTTTTCCACCTTATAGGCAACTAGTATAGATTCGTGTTGGGTAGCTCTAATAGGTGCAGGTTGCTAACCCAACAATGGATATTATGAAGATAGAAGTGTCCCTCTGGCCATTTTAAAATGGACCGCATGGGTGGGGGGATGGTTGTGCTCCGGCAGCGGGTGGAGGTGGGTGGGTGGCCTTTCCCACAGGCATAAACCCACCTCCACCCACGGAGCCCCCTCCAGTTTGCTGGATAGCGCCGTGAATGGATGATGGGTGGAGGTGGGTGTTGCGCCGGAGCGCGCATGCACCCCCACCCACTGCCCGTGGGGTTCTCACGAGGGCACACCCATCCCCCCCACCGCATCAGCATTTACACGGACGCCCCCCACTGCACACCTGCCCGCACACCTAGCGGGTGGAGGGCATGCGTGTAAAAACGGCCTCTGAGTACAGAGATTTAGGCCCTTTTCACACGAGACACCCCCGCCCAACTCCACGCAGTTTCACCGCGTGGAGATGGGTGGAGGCGCCCATGTGAAAGCTGCGGGGAATGGGGGGTGCATGCTCCCACGCTACACCCGCCTCCACCCATCTACCCCATCACCCATGCACGGAGCAATGGGCTCCAGTGCCCGATGCTCAATGGGTGGAAATGAGTGTGCGCCCGTGGGAATGGGCACATACCCACCTCCACCCACCATGGCCTCACACCCATCCCCCCCACCCACTGTGGTCTATTTAAAAATGGCCATAGTGTATCTGATAGAGATCCTGCAAAGAAATGTAAAAGGACAGCCTGTCTTGAAAGATTTAGCTTGTGTTTTTTGAACCTCCAGCAAAAAAACAAAAAGAAAAACTTTCCCAGAAAATGGAGTTAATTTAGGCACCAATCCAGGGTATATATTCTCTGCTATAGCAGAGCAAGAACCCCTATACATCAAGTGATAAATCATATTTTTTTTAAAATCACTATTGTATTAAACTTTATTTAAAAATATAGGTCTGTTTTTAATAATTTATAGCCACAATGCAAAGACACAAAGCAGCTAGCCTAGTCTGCTGATTTTTAAAAACAGTGATCCTCCTTGATTTACACTTCACAAGATTTTGGTTTAGATCTGTCTTGATATGTTGCAAGTCAAAATATTTGAATGATTGCAACCTTCTCCTTTGGGAAAACTGGTGACCTTTTGCCCATCACAAAAGTCTTGATTCTGTTTGCTCAGGAGCGGAGCATGGCATACAAATGGGATGCTTTAATTCAAGATGTGTACAGCTACAGGAGTGGAGGACATTAAGCTTATGCAATATTTACCTTTTACACATAGTCCTCCTGATTCCCAGAACTGACACTACAGGCTGGCCAAGGACACATTGTTTAGGGTAGGATCCAGACAGTGTTTTGCTTAGTATTTAGGACTTGAGTTTGAGCCCATCAACAAAATCTCTTGTATTATTGTGAGAGCTTGGTAAAATATATCTACCCTATTTTGTGAGATTCTTCCATAAAGAATGCTGGAAATTCTGGAGGAATAGTCGGCCCAATCTTTATTTGTCTAGCAGCACTTGCTTGCCAAAGTGTTGAGCTAGACTTAAATGGATGCCAAACCCTCTTTACAGCAAGAGGCATCATTTCTTATCGGTCATTAACCTGGGCCTGCAGTATCACTGTCCCTTCCACCCCTTGAGCCCAACACAGCACTATCTGCACTTAAGTATGATCTGGCCACTTGTAAGTATGCCCCATGTACAGAGGTGCATTCTGCACTTCGTCTCCCACCTCCCAGGCAGCAACCCACTGTTCACAGCTAAGCTGTACAACGCTGCCTCTCACTATGAATGAAGATTTTTCACCCAGTCAAGTATAGCACAGCACGTCAGTCCACAGCTTAAGAGCATACAACCCTCTTTGTGCTCCTGTACAAATGAGAATTTCACCCAGTAAGGCCCTTTTTACACAGACACTCTAACTGATAAAACGGGTGTTACATTTCATTATACATGGTACAGGGCAACACCGCAGCCCTGCAACATGGGCCCTTTTCACACGAGATGCCTCCACACAGTTTCGCTGGGTGGAGGCGTCTGTGTAAACACCACTTGTGGTGGGTGTAAGTGTGTGCATACTCCTGCGCAATACCTATCTCCACCCACCACCCACCCACGGAGCAAGCGAAACTGGGTGGAGGCATCTTGTGTGAAAAAGGCCCATGTCGCAGGGCTGCAGTGTTGCTCTGCACCATGTTGTCATAAGGAGATACTGGGTTACATGTAGACTACAGGTCTAACGAATATGTAAAGGTAAAGGTTAAACATGTATGTAATGTGAAAGCTGAGAACTGGAAACTGGAAGCACAGAGTCACCGGGTGGGAAAATCAAACAAAGGACCCTGGAAAGGTACTTAAGGGGGGGACACAAGACAAAGAGGGGAGCTAACTCAGTTGGATGAGATCAGCTTGTTGAGCTTCATCTGCATCATCATATCTGACCAGCCAGAGGAGGGCTACACCAAAGGAACTATGAAGTAAGGCCTTTTGGAAACAGACTGATACCTGGCCAAACTTTCCATCGCTGGCTATGACATGAACTGAAATATCCTTGGACCTTGATTAGGGTAAGCCTAAATTAGGAGAACCCAAGTACAGATAGGAATGCATTATTGGTTACGTTATTTTGATTTCTGTACTCTCAAGTATAATCTTGTACTGCATGCTTATTCATGATTTATTCATTAAACTACTTTTTACTGAACTTCATATGGTCCAGTAGAATTGCTAATCCTAACACTGGCGAGACACAGTTTGGAGTTAATTCTGTGTTTACAAACACAGACGAACCTAGAGAGAAAGAGTCTGTGCTGGGAAACTCTGTGGCTGAAAGGGTGACAAGAAGGTTCACCTGTTGCAGGCTCAGTCAGTTCTAGAGAGAGAGCTGATCCAGTGAGAGCTGCAAGCCAGGGAAACGGAGTCATGGCAGCCTAGAGTGGGGTAGTGAGCCCCAATCCCATGACACATGTATAATAAAATGTCACACCCATTTTAACGGTGTTAGAGTGTCTGTGTAAAAAGGGCCTTAGTCCCATGAAAACCTTGGTCACTTTTGAACCATAGAGCATCCCTTTCCAGTTTGTTTGTTTTCCCGCCACTCCCTCAGGTGGTTGTCATGATAGCCACATTGGGAGCTGCCCGTTAGAATCACTCCCCACTCCACCTAGTGGGTGTTCCACAGCAGTGCCACTGAGCGATCATGGACCCCCGCTCCCCCCAAGCCTCCCTTGTTTAGAAACACCCTAGGTGGAATGATAATTAGGAGAGTTTCTGTCCCTCTTTTTAAAAAAAATATATTATTATTATTATTATTAATGTGCTTGAAAGGTTGGGAGGTAGATGTGTGTGGGCATAAATACATGAGGAATGGAGCTTATTGGCAGAGGGGGCAGAGCGTGTCCCTCTTTTGCCACTCAAAATGTTGGGAGGCATGCAAACAGGAAATGGGAGGGCTCAGCATGTCCAGGTTTTTTCCCCTCAGCTATGCTGTTGACTGAACTGGAGCCTTAGTAGTTTTTTCCCTTGGGCAGTCAGCCGCTCATGAAAGTACTCAGTCAGTGCCAGCTCCATTGAAGTGAATAGGGCTTGTACCTGTGAAGAACTTTTGAGGATTGAAGCCCAAGTTACATTATTCTTGTTGAAGGACAACAGGGTGGGAGCTGGGGACAACGTCAGTTGTGCTTTCAGTGTCATTTAACTACAGCATAGAAACAGGCTTTCAAACCTTTCATCGAGCTGATTTACGGGCGGAACTAAGGCTTGCTTAGTACAACATTTTCACAGTAAAGAGTTACATTTCCACAAAAAAGAACTGTGTCAGGTAGAGTTAGTCCCTACCTTTCCCCCTCATACTAATTGTTCTGTTCAGAGGATCAAATCTGGCTACCCTATTCCTTTCATTAGGAATGTTCTAACTTTTGGAGTTAGAATGCTAGAAACGTTCCAAACATTAATTGCATACTTTAAAATTTACTGAGAATTCACCAGTTAATTAACTTATTAGAAATATATAAAAATGGGTGTTTTTTCAATTAGCCTTATTTTTACCATCAAATCTTGTTTAAGATATAAACATTGAAAGGACAATACAGAATATGCACTGAACAGTTACAAAGCATCCCCAAGAAATTCCTTTACAATGCCTAGCACAGGGGTGGGGAAACTTTTCCCTTCTAGGGGCCACTTAAAAAAATTAGTACAAACTCCAAGGGCTTACATCGAAGTTGGTGACATGGATGCTTAAGGGGTGCAGTCAGGAAGACTTTACATTTTTTTCAAATGTTGTCTATTATAATGTACACTTGCAGCAGTCCAAAATGCCAATACAATGCAGATCCCAAATATTGAGTACATTACAAGTAGCAGGTTACACTTCAAAACAGTTGGCTCATAGTGTTCAAGTCCATTAATCATTTTTATTATTCTAAAGGACTGAAAGGGCTTAGAAACTTTGCCTAGGAAGCAATATAGATTTTGAACAGCTGCACACAATCCCTGCTTACATTAGATTTTGGACAGAGCACTGGTCTGCAGTAAATTTTTTCAGCAGTCAGGAAGCGTGGAAACTGGCAAACCTCCTCTTGCAAGATTTGCACTTTTGAAATCAAAACTGTTCTGATTTAAATCATCGGCAAGGACTGATTCTCTGGCACCTCTCATAATCATAACATTGGAGTATCACAGGGGTTAGTTATATGGAGTAAACTATCAGTTTCACAGCAGGAAGCAATACTGTGTGCTGTCATATTAAGTAAGGGTGTATTTTTCTGCATGGCCAAGTGGATACTGTAGTGTATCAATGGAGAAAAAAATATGTGTGTGTATTGCTTCTCTACATATCGGGGTTAGGAGAGTAGTTGATTTACTAAGCATGCACTGGCAAGGCCAGATTTTCTGAACTATGTGCTTACAACTGCACATGCAAAATTGTGCACACATTTTTACAATTTGCAGACCTAAGTCTCAAAAAGTTGCATACATAACCATTGTAATCAGGTGTGCAATTTAAGCTAAAAATACTCATGCATTCTTGCATGTGCAATTCTGAAAACAATCTTAATGCCTTCATGTCCAGGAGAACCAGGGAGTACTTTACTAATCTCAAGGGATACGCAAGCTATTCAGATCTCACTTTAATTAATGAAATGCAGTCCACTCTGGGGTGAAAAGCAGCATTCATTACCAGTACACCACAAGACTAAACAAAACGTTTAGGACAGGCACTGAAGTAGCTTGCTTTATCCAAATGAAGCTGCAGGATAAATTTATGTTGTATGAATGTAACCTACTATAATTGGCTATTTTTAATCCTATGAAGATTCTTGTGCAGGAAATAGATAAGGAAAGTGCATTAAGTGGCACACTTGAAGAGATGAGTCAGATATAAAATCCAAAGAAAAGCTTTTCACATTTTCTAGACTAATGTGAGCAGTCAATCCAACAGAGATATAATCTGAACTACTTTGTCTCCATTTCTTAAATTCTGGAATGTAAAAAAACAAACTTGAAAGACATCTAACGCCATGTTCCAGTGAACAGATACTTCACAGTAATTAATCCTTAAATCTTAAATCGCTTGTACTCCAGAATTGTTCATACTAAATTAGGAGCTCTAAACTGAAGTTACTCAGGAGTAGGAAGAGAAGTATGTATTCCTGAAAAAGAAAGTACATACTCCCCTTCACTTTTTATTTCAAAGTAACTATAGTGTGAATACTTTACTTCAAAGTAAAAAGAGAAAGATAACATTGTCTGTCACGACCATTATGGGAAGACTGAGAGTACTTCTTTTTGCAGCTGCAGTGTGAATGGTATCGAAGTGGAGTAGTTTCTTTGGGCGATTTTCCACAATATTTTCCATGCACAATTTGCCTCTGGGAAAGAATCTGGAAGGCAATGCATGCACAGGATTTGTAACATGAGAGCGCCCCCATGCGCATTTTTGCTGGCTATAATGTGGAGGATTGCAAAGTAGGGAAATCCAGCTCTGCAATCCTCTGTGGGCTCACTGGCAAAAATGTGCAGAGGGGCGCTCCCACGTTGCAAACCCTGCACATGCTTTGCCTTCTGGATTCCTCCCTGGAGGAAAATCATGCATGGAAAGTATTGTGGGAAAGCACCCTTTGATTTAGTTAAATTGAAGTACTTACACTTCTGTTTCTCACTGTTTGTCAGAACATGGCCAAATGATCCTCCAATCCACTAAGGCCGCTTTTAGACGAACAGGCCGATCTAGCACATTGAAAAACATGAAGGACCAAGGTCTTTCAAATGCGCTTTTAAAAATAATGTGCGAGCCACGATTCCAATGATGGCCGGCGACTACAAGTGCATCTAAACGCCTCCCTGCGTGACTTTTCTCAAAGTGCGTTTTTCAGTGCACTAGATCTCCTGCTCATCTAAAAGCAACCTAAGACATGTCCAAGAGCAAACCTTATTCACTTCAGTGCGGTTTGTCTGTGCCAGTGGAGCGCTGGGAAGTTAGGTTTCTAGATACTTTTTTTCTGTCTGTGTACTTCAATAATTATTGTAATTATTGTTTATTACAGTAGCACCTAGGAATGACCAAGAGGTAGATCATGATCTGCTGTTAGATCCAAAGATAGACTCCAATCAACCAGGGTATGGGGAGAAAACCATATTTTCAGAGATCACATCTGGAGAGGAGAACAGAACTGGCACCCCAGGGAATGTCTCAGGGAAGTAGACAGGCTAGGAGAGCTCCTCCAGTGTATTAGGGGAAGGCTCTCTCTAAAAGGCAGTACTCCTCTCCAGTTCTTGGACCATTTGCTGAGGTGACCTAGAGCTGGGAGGAGTCCTGGTAGATTACCTTTGACACCTGGATCAAGTGTATTGTGTTCAAGTCTGGGCACCTGCAACCTAGAGGCCTCAGCCAAACTCACCGTGCATTGTATAGACACACACAGTAAGGCACAGTTTCCTGATCTAAACAGCTTACGCTTATAACAGACAAGATAGACTGGGAGGAGAAATAGGTCCTTTTCACATGAGGCGGGCCCATTGATGCCCACACAGATCCACTGCATGGGCATGAGTGGGTGCCGCCTATGTGACCGCCGCAGCGGGTGAGGGTGCATGCATGCTCCTGCCCTACACCCATCTCCATCCACCTAAAACCCATAGCCCATGCATGAAGCAACCGGCGAAAACGGTGGTTACTCCATGCATGGAGGTGGGTGGAGATGGGTGTGCACCTGGGTAACGGTGGCCCCACAACTACCCGCGCACACACACACCCACACCCGCACCCACACCCATTTGAAAAGGGCCATAGAAGCATTGTCCCTCTCTTGTTCTCTCTTATGAGAGTAAGTGAAAATCAGCTGTTCAAAAGAATATAAGAACATCTTAAGAACCTAGCTAGGAAGTTCATGAACAGGATACAGAATGTTCTCTTGAGTTAGGGCTATAGCATTGGTTTGGTTTTTGAACTGTACTGCTTATGGATAGTATGGGGAAAGTATTAATTTCACAAAAATGCCAATTTGAAAGCAAACTCATGTCTTGACAATTTTCACTGAGGCATGTCACTTCCAAAGTTGCTTTCCTTCTGTTGTTTTTGGGATAATCTTTACTTTCATCGCAGAGGGCTTCCTCTGTTTTTTGAAGGCTTTTTCTGCCAAGCTGAGTAAGTGTTTTTCTCAAGCATAGCCCTTGTGCAAAGGCACTGAAGCATGTTGAATACAAGTAAGTGATTTGTTCCCTCAAGCTATATGTGTCCTGTATTAAAATTACAAGATGGGAATCCACGGTTGTACTGAGAGCGTATGCTGGAATTGTGTATTTGGGAGAAAATAGGTTGGGACTAATCTCATTCACTTGCTGACACTAACAGAGGTGATACCCAGGGTTTTCATCCCGCCTGGCAGGATCAAGTCCGATCTGTCCATCAGCACAAAGAATTACTTCAGACCTTTTCACACAGGCACCCCCCACCGCACACGTGTGCAGGTGGGGGACATCCATAGGAACGCTGCGGGTTGCCGGTGGCGGTGGGGGGTGCCCATGGGAACACCGCTGGCAGTGGGTGGGGGTGCGTACGCACTCACACGCTCCACCCTCCTCCACCCATTACCCACGCACAGAGCAATGGGCTCCAATGCTGGTTGCCCTGTACATGGAAATTGATGGAGGGGGGAGGGGGGAGATGGGTTGCGCCTGTAGGAATGGGTGCGCACCCACCTCCATCCACCACAGGCGCACACCCATCCATCCATCCACCCACCCACCGCGGCCCTTTTGAAAAGGACCTTTGAGTCAAGAATGCCTTGATTAAAAATGCTGTGACTGGAAAGGGCCCTCTTCTCTGAAGAAAAAGGCATTAGAACTGGGCCCTCCTGTGTGAGCTTCTGAAACAGAGGCTGTGTCTGCTTAGCACACAAGCCAGTCCAAACATGCTTTCTGGCAGAAACAGTAATACATAGAGCAGTTTCAAAAGACAGAAATTGAAGGGGAAGTGACTGTAATGTTGTCCTAAACATTTGGGGGACTGAAACGTAAATCCAGGGCATTTTCAAACAAGACACTCCCCACCCACTATACATGTTGCAGGGTTGCAGGGTTGCCCTATGGGTGCCCTGTAACATGTATAGTGGGTGGGAGGTGGGTGGGGAGTGTCTTGTCTGAAAACGCCCCCCAGTCTTATTGTGGTTATATTGTAACATTAATTTTTTTTTTGTTTAATCTCCCAAACACTATTGTCTTTGTTAAGCATGAAGATTGGGAAAAGCTTTTTTTTTTTCTTTTCAGTATGTGCTTGAAAATGTGTAAGTCTCCGCTTCTCTCCTCATTTCCTGAGTCCCTCACCATGTGATATCCCTGACTCGATTACACAAATATATCAATCCAACATCCACAAGTGCTATGGACAACTGACAAGCTTCCATCTTTCCGCTTCCCTTTGTATCAGATGTCAAAAATTAAAAGGGAAGGACTCAAGCCAGAGCAGCTGAGTAACAGCATAAGGGACATAATAGGGTTTATTGTCAAGGAATTGTCTCCAGTGGAAATGGTGGAAACCCCATCACTCAGATTTAAGACTGGAAAAGCTCACATCCTGCGTTGTCTAGGTTGGGGACAGATTAAATAATTCTAGGGTTTTTTTTGCATCTTTCTTGTAAGATTGCTAGAGAATGTGGCAGGTGTTCTTTGTTCTGTTGCAGTCAGTAGCAAAACGGTCACTGATCTGAATGGAATTGGGATTTCACCCACACACTCTTGTATGCAAATCAGGAAATGCAATTAGCAAACAGTTCATACACAAAACTATTTGTGTTCATTCTTGGCCTGTGGCTAGATTGTACTTCTTAGCTTCAAATCCATCCAGGTTGGGTAGGCGTGTTCTTTAATGCCACAATAAGTATGAATTATTACACAAAATACAGAATTTAGTTAGCATCCATGGAACCAACAGAAAAATGCAACAGATGGCACATGTGCAGCCAAACGTTTGCCACAGGGAAGATTGACAGCCTATTAAAATCCAAAACCAGTCGTTTTCTGGTCAGATTGGAGAGTTTGGAACAGTGTTGTTCAATTACTTTTTGTGCTGGGCCAGATTTTAAAAGGGTATTACACTGTGGGCCGAATAGTAGAGCTGCACAAATTTGCATAAAAATAAATATGCAAATGTGTGAGTATTAGAAAGGAGCTGGTGAGAGAAGGACTGGGCATGAAGCAGCAGGAGAAGAGGCAGAATGAAGTGGGCAAGGCAAAAGGACCTGTCTGGAGAGGAAAACAGGCTAATGGAGGCAAGACTGGAGCAATAGGGGGGCGAAATGAAGCAGAGAGGGCAGGGTGGGGAACAAACTAGGGAAGCCATGTGGATTTCTTAGACACACACATACAAAAACCTACTGCAATGCCCCCTCACACATGCACTCCCACTCCTGCACACACACACACACACACACACACGATGCAATCATGTTCACTCTTGGATCTGAAGAACGGGGGTTCATTCTCCCCTTCTTCCTGACCACTAGGAGTTAAGAGAGGAGCAGCCCTTCCCTTTCCGAAGCCATTGACTGAGCCTGAGCCATGGTCATTGTTGCTCAGCTCTGCAGGGGGGAAAGGAGTGCGCTGAGATTACCACCTGATCAATTCTCCTCTTCCTTCCAGGGAATCACTGTGGCTCAGAGTTAGCTCAGATTTCAACAACAGCAGCTTGGACTCAGCCGTGTATGTGTCTAGGGGGGAGCTGAGGGCCACAAGAACAGGTTCAAAGAGCCACATTTGGCCCCCAAGTCTCCTATTGAGGAGGGATAAAGGATGGGGAAACTATGGGCACTCGGTGCAAACAAGAAAACACAGACTATGCGTGAGGCCACATGAAACAGGGAGGGGAGGCTACCATGCCTTGGGTAGTCCTTACCCCACCCTGCCCATGCCTTGGGTAGTCCTTACCCCACCCTGGGCAGCTGAGCCACATGATGCAGTGCAATTTCTGTAATGTGTGTAATCAGTCACCAGAGGGAACAGCAGCTGCAGTTCCAGACTCAAGATTCTCCTTTGGAACCTTCTGTAGGAAGAAGTTGCCCCAGCTGAGACAGTTATGGCTGCTGGTGTGCTGGGCTGTGTTTCCTAATAAAGAGACTGTGAGTCGAAGTAATACAACCTTTGTGTCAGCAATACTATTCTAATGTTCAGCACAAAGATGGTCTCATTGGCTGTTTTTAAATGAGCACAGCTGGTGGGGTGGGTCCATATCGGCTGAGTCAGCCACCGAGCGTCTATGCATGTGGAGTGAGTGGGGAAGGATTCAAATGGGTGGTGCCCAGGAAGTCCATGGCCTCCAACCACAGTTCAAACAGACAACTGTTCCACCGGCTGAGCCAAGAACCACCCAGCCCCCACAGCAACATGCCCCCACCACATGACATGAAAACATGGCAGTTCATGGGCAAGTGAAGCCACTGCAGCCACTGTCGCCTGCCCTCAACAGAAATCTGGGAGGAGGGATAGAGGAAGGCGGACCCATGCACCCACAACAGCGCACGCGGCTGACCGGTAGCCACAAGGGCACCAGGAAACAGCACATGAAACCCCAGGCCTTGTCATACAACCCGCTGGCATGTCAGGAACACAAGTGGGAATGCATCAGGGACACCAATGGGACAGCAGCCAAAACAGCCAAACACCAATCCATGCCCCCCACCCCCTCTGCCAGGCTAACTGTCCTGTCCCAAACACACACTTCACACAGCACAGAATCCAGGACATACACTGGCAGGGCACAGGGCCCCATTCCAAGGGGGATCACAGCCACTAGAGTAGGGGCAATGAACCCCATGCTGTAAACAGGATGACTCTGTGATGGAGTGAACAGGAAGCAGAAAGCTCACCAAACATGTAGCGTGTCCATTCCCACCCCCTGTCTAGTGACAGACTCACACAGGCGGCTCACAGAGCGATGTCCGCGGGGTGGGTGGGTGAAGCAGTCGCAGCAGAGGGACCACGACAGCACAGTCCAAAAGCAAAGTCAAGCAGGCAGAGTCACACACACAGGAACATGGGAGGTGGAGGAGGGACAGTCACTGAGTGTTGTTCCAAAGCCGAATCACAGAAGTGTTGAATCTGGAGTCGGGAACCCCGCAGCCTCCGCATACACTGCCCATGCAAACATCCCTTTCTGGTACCCTTGTGCCTGCATATGTCAATCCACCCTGAAGTTCAGGTCACCATAATCCATGCTGCCTAGGGCATGCTGAACATCCGCCCAAGTGCAGATCTCATACAAGACAGCCATCTCTGCTGCAGGAAGCTTCTTGGTCAGGTACGGACTTCCATCCGAGGCCGTGAGCAACCTCAACTCACGCATGCAATCCTGGCACTCCGCCCGCTGTTTCCGGTAACCCCAGGCATGCATCAGGATGGTTGCAAAGGTGTTGGAGAGCGAGGGCCCCCCCTCCAGTAGGAACAGACAAAACTCCAGGAGGCTACAAATCTCCCACAAAGTAACGCTCTCACTTGCTTCTCATGGCAGCAGCATTCCCGCTGGAGGCTCATCCCCAACGGGCCCCAGAACATGGAACCCCAACTCGCTCACCCTCCACTGGCAATCATGGCTGCACACATGATGTCCCAGGAGCAACAGGCTTCACAACAGCATGTCATAACCATCATGTGTGGACAAGGGATTGGCCAACAGAAGTTGAACATCATCTCTAAGTTAGTTCACCTAAGGTCAAGGTTGCACAGACATCCTGGGGCCTGGGGAGGCTTCCTGCAGGGCCGTTCCCCATAACACGGGGTGGCCGTATGGAGCGTGAGAGGCAGCTGTCCGGGGTCTCCAGAGGCGGTGTAGCAGTCAATCCAGCCGGCAAGATCTCCCCCCCCCACTCCCGGCAAAGGACACGAACTGGTATTGGGGGAGGGGTGTGGCAGTTGACCTGTTAAGGACCACGGAACAGCTCTTCCTCCCCCTCCCCCTTGTGGAGGCAGGGCCTGGGGAGGCTTCCTGCAGGGCCACTCCCCATAACACTGAGGGTGGCTGGAGGCCGTGCCGCAGGCACATGTTGGGGGCGCGGCTCGAGGGGCACGACCAAAGGGGCTTTGGTCGTGCCCTTTGGTTTGGCCGGGAGGTTGGGATGGAGGGTTCGCTGGTGGAATTACCCAATGCAAGTTTCATACTGGTAAAGGTTATGAGGAGGCGTTCTGTTAAATTGGATAGTAGTTTTTCTTTGTATTGTGGTGTACTGTAGTGGTGGGTTTCCCCTCTGTGGGATAAAGACCCAATATTGTATTTATATATTGATGTTAGCCGCCTCGAGCCGACTTGGGTTGGGAGAGTGTGGGGTATAAATAAAAAGTGTAATGTAATGTACTGTAATGTAATGTAATCCCAAACTGCTGTATCTGCCCGACCACACAATGGAGGGGTACTGACATGGGACATGTCTGACATGTAACGACCACAGCATGCACTGACTGCCCTGTGGAGATGGAAGGCCAATATAACCTCAGCAGGGCACCTGCAACCAGATGCAGCTGTGCCCCAAGGCCACCAGATAACGGAAGTCTAGACCCACCCACCACACAGGAATGCTGGGAGGCCTCTCCCCAGTGAGCTTATCCTAGACAGTAACCTGTCCTGCAGTGTTACGGGAACACCTGGCCGCGTTAGGGAGCGGTGTCCTGCAGTAACAGGGATGGCATCAGAACCCCATCCCTGGCTGCGGAGCGGAGAATAAACCAGGAGAAACACACTTAGACAGCACTTTACGCAATAACATGTAACTGTTGTATTCACCGTACGATAACAGAATGGGGGAACAGGATTCTGTACCACAGTCGTCATGGACGCCTGCCCTGGGCCCGGCTCCATTTGGCACTCTGGGTATGAGACAGCTCATGCAGGCACCAGTGGATCTCCAGCAGGAGCTGCCGGTCCTAGCTTCACTCCTGCTGCCACTCCAGGTGGATCTCACACCCTGTAAAGGGAGATGGGGCAGTGGAGGAACCTGTGAAGGCTTGAAAACCTTAAAAGCTCTTTATGTTCAAGCACCAATATTGATCTTCAGTCTCACTATAGCTGTTAACCAGCTTCTTATTATCATTCCATACTGTTTGAAGCTGAAACATATAGAAACCATAAAAGCAAGGCCATAGGCCACAGTACTGATACAGCAGCATTAGCTCCAGAATGTGTCTGGGTTTTTTGTTTGTATTTTTATGCGTATGGGTTATCACGCTATTTATTAGATATACTAATCATTGTTTGGATTTGGTCTTGATTTTTGGACCATAATCCTCTTACATTGTATGTTTCCATAATATATGTTCATGGACTTTTCCCTGTTATTTCTTCTCACCTCCATCCCTGTTTTTTCTTGCCAGAGCACCTATAGAACTGGGAAAGGTTTTTTACTGAGATTGGGAGCCTATTTTTCCGTTGTTTTTGTGGACCAGCTCGTACTCACTTCTCAAGTCCTTTGCTGGCTGTCAGCACTGGGACATGTCCCTATTGTACCCCAGCCACACCATCCCCTTGATGAGATGTCTTGCTATATCAATTCATTTTGGTAGCATCTCACAGGTTTCTCCTGCGTTTTGGCCTCCTCTCACAGGTGGATGAGGGACCTGATCTCTTCCTGTGCCCAGAGCAAACCCTTGGGTGCAGACCCTGGAGGTGGGGGGAAGGGGCTCTGCCTGTGCGGCTCGGGCCTGCAAGGATGATGGTCTCCCAGTTGGGCTGTGGGTGGGGCGGGGGGAGGGGCAACTGGTTTGCAAGCGGCCGCTGTGCTGCTCTGGCCTTTGCGACGTCATTTTCCCATGGTGTCAGTGGACCTGTCCCCTGGGTGGGTGTGCAGCCTAGTTCACACAAGCCAGGGATACATGTGGGACCCTCCTCTCGCACGGATTTGCCTGCCCCCACACAGAGCATCCCAGCCTTTTCTCTGTTGCTGTGTGAGTGGCCATGGGTGGGTGGTGCATGGGTCACAGGAATGCACCCCCCACCCCACTTTCAGATGGGTGTTTGGATGTGTGTGGGGTGGGTGGATCTGCGTGGTAAGGTCTTATCTAAAACCGGCCATTGTTTACCAGTCCTGTTGAATATCAATATACTTTGTTGCCATCGTTGGATCTGCTCCTTTTGCTCCTGGTGGCTATTCATTACAGCCACAGATGTCTAGACACGGGCTGTGATCTGCAAATCGCATGCTCTGAAGAAGTCCCACTGGAGCATGTGGTTTGTGGACCATGATGTAGAAATTTGACTGAAAGGACAAGAGAGGTGAGTAGTTTTCATTTAAATACCCTATTTTTGCAAAAACCAGTTACCACATGAGCACGATGTGCAGTGTGACATTGCTCAGTCACCAGTTGTAAAAAGCTGAACGTATTTGAAATTAAAGCTGGATGGTGCACCCAGCCAGAGCTTTTTGTGCAAGGAGTTCTGTAAAGTTTTACCTTCCAAAGAGCTGAGCGAGTCCTGCTGGGATATGAATGTGTGGTTCCAAGAATATTTCAAGCTATGCTTAGCTCACTAATCCACCAAAGTGTGAGCAGTGCTTGCATAAAATAGGAAGGGGTGTTTTCTGCATACGCACACAGCTTAATGCCTTTGCCAAGTATTTCCACCTCCTCCTTGTCATGACCCATCACCTGCTAGTGCATGTAGCATACAAATTGGAGAGTTTTCTTTATGAGTTGCACATAAAATCCACACCTCTGATCATGCATGAGAAACTGCTGAAAGAGCCTGATTCAACCCTGAAAACAGTCCATTTTTAACAACAACAAAAAATGTTTATGGACAAAGCCCTTAAGATGGTTTGTTTTTCAGAAATGTGCAGAGTATGTAATGCCTGTTCCCCAAAGCTGCCGCTCACAGGTACTAAATGACACACTTCTGGCAGAGAACTCAACTGGTTAATTATCCACGCAAATTACTTAGCCACTGACTTCAAAAGAAAACCAACTGAGTGACCCAGGCTCTCAGCAATTCTGAAGAAATGGGAGGTGAAGTAAATCCCTGTCTTCACCCTTTCGCCCATTTAGGGGTATTTGGGGGATTGGAGAACAACCAAAACAGAGAGAACTTGGAAGTGGAGGGAAACATTATTATTATTATTATTATTATTATTATTATTATTATTATTATTAATTAAGTATTTATATAGCGCCAGCAGTGTAAGAAAGAGGCACGTTCCCTACCCTAGCAGGCTTACAATCTAAGAGAGACAAGTGGGGGTAGACAGAGAGATGGGGGGGAAACAGAGGAAGAGACAAGGATACATACACGAACTCATGAGGTCTCAGGTGCACGTGCTTGGCTTAGTTACAAAAGTGTAGTTATTCATTTAATATAGCACAAGATTATTATTATTATTATTATTATTATTATTATTATTATTATAATTATAATTATAATTATTATATTAGCTTTTATATAGCACCAGCCATGTACCTGGTGCTTTACAGAGAATAAGAGAGACATGGTCCCTGCCCGAGAGCTTACAATTTAAAGACAGAGGGAGGGGAGACAGGGAAGGGGGAACAGAGGGAGAGAAAAGGGATGCAACATTCATGAGGATGTGAGAACTCAGGTACACGTTCTTGGCTTGGTTACAGTAAATTGGGAGTTTGCAGATAACAGGTGGGGGATAATCCTGGGTGGGGATGATTAGCAGGAGATAGGAAAGGCAGAGCGGAAGAGGTGGGTTTTGAGGAGGGACTTGAAGGTGTGGAGGGTGGGGGCAAGGCGGACGAGGGCAGGGAGGGAGTTCCAGGCATGCAGGGCATTGAGGGAGCTTCACCATCATGTCTTACCAGCAGAGAGAAGGGCTGCACCCAAAGGAACTATGAAGTAAGGCCTTTTGGAAACTCTAAAGACTGATACCCGGCCAAACTTTCCATCGCTGGCTGTGACATGAACTGGAATACCCTTGGACCTGGATTAGGGTAAGCCTAAATCAGGAGAATCCAAATACAGATATGAATGTTAATTTGATTTCTGCACTCTTGAGTATAATATTGTACTGCAGCTTATTCATGATTTATTCATTAAACTTCTTTTTACTGAACTTCATATGGTCCAGTGGAATTGCTAATCCTAACATTGGTAGGACACAGTTTGGGGTTAATTCTGTGTTTACAAACACTGACGAACCTAGAGAGAAAGAGTCGGTGCTGGGAAACTCTGTGGCTGAAAAAGTGACAAGAAGGTTCCCCTGTTGCAGGCTCAGTCAGTTCTAGAGAGAGAGCTGATCCAGTGACTCAGGCAGGGGCATCACCATGCCCTGCTCCCCAGGGAGAGAATCCATCCTGCCAGAGTGTCAGACTAGTCTGCAGCAGAGCAGGGAGGACTCAAACATTAACACAACCCACCCCCCACCCCCCACTCCAAGAGCAACATTCCAGAATTTGAAAAAATATACCTTTATTCTGATAAGATTGGCTAGAAGCAGGTGTTTTTGGCTACAGAAATGTGTTAGGGGTGGGTGCAGCATGCGAGCTTTTCTGTGAGATGTTTTGGGATAAGTCAGCAAGGGGGCAAGGGGAACAAGGAGCCAGGGAAAGCTTGATGGAAGAGGTGGGTTTTGAGGAGGAATTTGAAGATCTGAAGGGAGGAAGCCAAGCGAATGTGTTCAGGGAGGGAATTCCAGGCATTGTGGGTGGGGGTGGCTGTCAGGGAAAAGGGGTGGATGCATTTTGAGGAGCAGGGGAGCTGTGAGCAGGTGAGGGTGGTGGCAGAGGAGGAGCGGAGCTCCCGGACAGGACAGGAGTGTAGCAGGAAATAAGTGCTGAGAGATAGGGGGGAGCAAGGTCATGATTCATAAAGAGCCTCGTAGGTAAAAAACGGGAGTTTGTGTAGAATGCGTTCAGGAAGAGGGAGCCAGTGGAGAGAGGAGAGGAGGGACTGTACCTGGTCAAAGTGGCGGGCAAGGTGGTAGTTTCCCACCTTATTATGCTGGTAAGCTAGTGTACACTTCATTGGCATTGCCACACCCTGGGTGTTTTCAGATGGATGTGCTGCCCTGGTGCTGGCTGCACCAGCCCACTTCACCCCAGGTGACCTATCTGTCGAAAGACAGCCCACCAGATGTTGAAGCCCACTGGTGGCACAGTGGAACATCCTGGAGCACTGCCGACCAAACCTGGGGCAACGGCCCAAAGCAGAGCAGCTGTCCTTCTGATGTGCAGACCCATGCTGCTGCTCTGCTTCCAGCCGGCTGTTGCCCCAAACAATACCATAGAGCTGTGAGTGCTAGCCTAGGGCATCGGGTGATCATCTGTAACTCTATGGGGTGGGGCACGGGACAGACTGTGGGCCGGGGAACCCGTTGGGTTCATCTGAACCCAACCCAGGCAGGGCTGGACAGACAACTGCTCCACTCTGGGCCGGTGCCCCCTGGGTTTGGCCAGCATGCTCTGTCAGAGGCACTCTGGGATGTTCTGGAGTGCCACAGGCAGGGCTGCCCCAGAGCAGGGACTGTCTGGTCTGCTCCAACATCTGGCAGGCTGCCTTTTGACAGACAGGCCACCCAGGGCTGAAGTGGGCTGGCACGGCCAGCACGGGGGCAGCCTGTCTGTCTAAAACACCCAATGTCAAAGCTGCCAGTAAATGTCTAATGCCTCTGACTGAGAGAACAGAGTGGCTGATATCCAGGAAGACATCCCCCCACCTCCTTTCTAATGCCAATTAAATAACTGGAGAGACTTCCTGAGGGAGGAAGTATTTTTGTAAACTCCAAGGAAAACTGTACTCCCCAAATCACTGCTCTTGGCTAATGTCTTTCAGAAAACTGCTAAGCCCTAGGTAATGGTATGCATAACCCTAAAGAGCAGAAACAGAAAGACAGGAAATTATGGCCAAGCATGTGTTTTCTTAGGGAGTTTGTGCACTGCTCACAGTTGGAGAAATCAGTGCCAGGTATTGTGCAACGCAGCAAGAAGCCCCTTTTCAGCTGCTGAAGCTCATACAGATTACAGTGGGATGAAAAACTTCCAAAAGAAATAGACTGCACATAAAAACAATTGCTTCCTTCCACTAGGGCAACGGGCATCCCGTGTAGTTAGGAGTCTCTATGTTCGGAATCACCATGGCATTACAGTGTCTCTTACTCTGGTTATACCTGCGTGCAGTGGGCTTAGAAACCCTCATTGCAAAAACATCAGAATTGCATTATGAATCTCAAAAAAATGGGAGCCATGTTTTAACATTCAAATGCAGTGTGGGTGCAAATCAGGTATTTTTTAACACATTGCATCTACCTGGTTGTTGGCACAATGCAGCTGGCACATGCAATCAGCTGTGGGAAACACAGTTCGGACAGGTAATTGTACAAGCAGGTTGGCACTTGACTTTGAGCTTCAGGCTATATGGAGAGTAGTTGAACGATTTTGTGAAAGTGAAGTCAGTCAAAGCTCATCACGTTCTGAAAATAAATTCTATTGTGACAAAACGGAGGCCTGATGGGCCAAATTATGGGCCAAAAACTTTCTATCTGTAAGAATTGTTATGCAATAGAATACATTGCCCAGGGGTGTTGTGGAATTGCCTTCCCTGGATGTTTTCAAAATCCAGCTGGACCATTGTCTTTGTCTGCAGTGCTGTAGGCAGAGATCTCTTGCCTTGGAGCAGAGGTTTGGCCTCAATGACCTTTGAAGTCTCTTTCAACCCTAAAATTCTGTGATTCTATGGTCTCCCTCTGCCTGTGTCATCTTCACCACCCTCATAGGTTCCCTAGTAGTTGCTGCATTTTGCATCATGTCTTGCTTTCTCTTGGAGAAAAAGAATTGGCTAAAAGCCCTTTCTTCACCTGAGCTTCAGATATTTTCAAGAGTGGCCAGCTAGCCACTACTCACAACAAACGGTTCAGAACTGACTGGGTGAAATTTTTCAAAGACAGTGGTTGAAAACACAAGTGACAGCAGAGTGCCACCGTAACAAACCGTTCAGGACCAGGAAGTTGCTGGTAATCCAGTCAGGATCAGGTCTGACTGCAAAACAAATGTTCACACAGCTGGACTGGGGGAGGGGCCTAAACAGGCCAACATCACATTTGTTAGCACCCAGGGTAAAAGGGTAGAATTATCTGTGCAAATACTTGACAGAAAGGTTAGGGAGCTCCAGGACCATTAGTAACATATCCTATATGCAGCCTTTCTGTGGTAGATTGTCCATTTAGACCTTACATCATATGCAGACTAGATGATTTTTCTTAGTTTTACATTGTAGGATTAGACCTGTTGTCCAGAGTCCCACTGTATGCCTAGATTTAAGATTTTCCTTTCCAGGGTAACTAAACTTAATCAGTGCAGAGACTGGAGCAAAGCAGAGGTGAATCAGAAAACCTAGCACTTTTATGTGAAAGAAATCAATGCTACATAGTTGTGAGCTTAAGAACATAAGAAATGCCATACTGGGTCAGACCAATGGTCCATCTAGCCCAGCATCCTGTCTCCGACAGTGACCAATCACGGTGGCTTGGGAGAAGCACCAAACAGGTCACAATGGGGGATCCATTCTCTGTTGTTTTCCCCCAGCTCCCGCCATGTTCTCTGATCCTGTCTGGCTAATAGCTGCTAATGGACCTATCTTCCAGGTTTGGAAAAATTGTCCAAACCTCTTTTAAACTCAGCTATAGTACTGGCCCTTACCACAGCCTCTGGCAGTAGATTCCACAACCCAATTATATGCTGAGTGAAAAAATATTTTATTTGTTTTAAACTTGCCACCCATGAGTTTCATGGAGTGTCCCCGAGTTCCAGTTCTAGTTGAGAGGGTAAATAACTGTTTACTGAGAGGGTAAATAACTGAGGGTAAATAATAGCTTCCTGCACTCTTGTTTTTCTTTAATCCCACATTCTGGCTCTCTATACCACACTGGGATGTGGATGGATTCACATGGTGTGGGGGCTTCAGTAGTCTAAGAAGAGTAAACTTCATGCTAAAATTAAATAGTGAAGGCCAAAACTTGTATAGCATGAGAAGGGCCAAGCAAAACAGCTGTCTGCGTAATACTGAAGGAGCAGGAACTAAACTTCTCTTTTAAAATAAACTCTGCATTGAGGATGATGACTGAGATAAAACTAGGGCCAAAAATTGTGAATATTTAGGATGCTCAGAAAAAAATGTACTTGTGTCAGTGGTTTGCAAATGTGGGAACGACAGAGTCAGGTTTTATTTTCTTTAGCACATTTTTTGGCTTAAAGTGTTCTGCTGTTTAAAAAAACGATCATGTAAAATGGAACCATTTTAATCAAGAAATCTGTTCCTTTTCTATATTCAGTTAGATTAGACGTTGGTGCCAAAGGGATGTTTTCATTGCTTTTTACTCCTGGTAGTCCTGCAGAGATGTGACAAAGGATACTGTCCTGAAACCACTTATTCTGGAGTAGTTCCATGTTAATCAGAGTTGCAGCCTGAGTGAGCTGAGGATTCCATCCATCCTTAGCATCATCACCAGAATTCTTTACTAGGTTTCAGTCAGCTGTGAACAATGGAATTCTACAAGTGTCACTGGTGCCTAACGTGGCCTGCAGAACTTTTATTATTGGGTGATGTCAATGCAAGATCAAAAGAACTTTGATTTCATCCTCAGAGGTGAGTTTGACTTTGCAGTGCTGGCAGTTGGGGTGGGGGTCTGATCTTCTCTCTTATACACAAATCGCATTTGATCTATAGATGAAGACAAAGGTATTATTAAATGGGACAGTACCTCCATTTGTGAACTGTGACCGTCATATGACACCGGCATCCTGTGGGTGACAGCACCCAATAAATGGAGATGCAGGTGAGTGTCAATAGACACCCACAGCTTGCAAATGGGGCTCTGTGCGCTGAGCATGATCCCTGCCCCTGCTCATCTTATTTCCACCCAGGAAAGATATGAGCGGGAGTCACAGCTGGTGCACAGAGCAGTTGGCTGGGAAAGAGGCTCGCTTGCCAGCCACAAACCCTGCCGGCTCTTTCCCGAGTAGGAACTAGCCAGACACAGTTCTCAGCCAGTGCACAGAGCCTTCTTCCTGGCCAGGCTCTCCATGCCCATATGTTGGCCTGCACGCCAGCACATGGTTGTGAATTAGCTCACACAGCATTCCCCTCCTCACCGTGGCAGGACACTGTGTGCAGGCACTGGTCCAGAAACATGTGTTCCTGGTCTGGGGTGAATTAATAAATGGCCTGGTCACGACCCACTCATGGATGGTGCTTTTTACCCAAAGACGTTCTGTTGGTATCAGACTTTTATTAGACCAATTACTGTTGGTAAACAGTTAGTTTAACAAAAGATATCATCTTAACTATATGTTGCCATCTCTTAGATTTGAGACCAACATGGCAACCATCCTCTATCTAAGGGTGTTAACAAATGACATAGCCCACAATGGCCCATACTAGGTGGGTGTCTACCTAGCCTACCCGTTTATTAGGTGTTCATCCCCACTGGCCACTATCCACGGGACATGCAGTCCCCACTCACGGTGGGATCCCGGAGCAGATGGAGCTCACCATGCAGGCAAATATGGGCTAATGTGTGCCCATGTTTCTGCATCCCATCAATTAGGTTGTGTGCAGTGTCTCTGCACATACAGGTCTGGCAGCACCATAGCGTTTCAGGTGAAAATCATCGAGCAACTGAGGAGCGATCGCTTCCTTCCCCTCTCTCCGCTCTCATGGGCACTGCCAGTGGGGGCTGCCCACAAGCACATGAAATGCAGGGGGTTGCCTGTTTGTTAGGCTGGACACACTACATATGTAAGTGGGGGTTGCATGGACTGAACAGACTCCAGTGAGCTATCGTTTCATTTGTTAACACCCTAAGACAGGATGATTTAGGGACTTTTTTTTTTAAGCAGAAGAACATCACTTGGAACAGACCAACCTAGAGAAGCATGATGCCACACAGAATCCTGTGTCTTTGGCACTGTCCATTGATAGAATGTTATGGCACTGTACATTGATGAAATTATGCCCATGCCAAGTACCAGACTGAAAGACCTTGTTTTCTCTTTAGACACAGAAAAAGGTATAGCATAAACACAAACTGGTAGTGGAAGATCTCCTTCCTCTGCCCTTTTCTAACCTGTGAATTGTGCTTCAGGTCAGACCTAGGGTGAGCAGCTCCAAGGAGGAGAGGGTAGGCCAGTCTCCAAACTTTATGGTCTATTCAATCCCCCAACTCATTTGCGGAATCTGCAAAGGATGGTGTCAGTCATGATGGTGGCTTGTTGACTATAGATGCTTGTTCACCAGGAGCAGGAAGAAGTGTATTTCTTTGAGAATCTGCTGAACAGGCATCAGATAGCAAATGTTTTTGGTCACAGGCTTCATTAATTAATCTGTGTAAAGTACCTCAGAAGAAACACATTGGGAGCAATCCAACACCTGACATATGCCAGCGGCAGGCACAGCACCAAGCTAGGCAATGTGAGCTCAGTAGCGCAGGTGTGCCGTGTGTGCAGTAGGCCATTTTGGAAGGGGTGTGCCAATGCCCCATGTGGCTTGTTGTGCTGGCGGCACATGTGCTTGAGTACCAACGTACTCAAACTGTGCCTCACATAGGCGGAGCTTATCAGGGGGTGTTGGATTGCACCCATAGTGTGAAGGCAAAGATGTTCCTTCAGGGACATCAAGATTTGGCCACTCAGTAGGAATAGTAAGAAAATATTCAGTGCAGTCAGAAGTTTCTAGGCATGTCCAAGGCAAGCCATGGGTCAGATTCCAAGCCTTTCTGTACCTCTCTTCTGAACCTAGGATAAAGCGAACGTAGGTTACAATGTGTGGTAGGTGCCTGGATACAGCTACAAAGTAAGGCGTGTTTGAATTGTTTCTTTTCTTTGGAAGAGCAATAAGAACAGGAAGAGAGAGTTTTTCTGGATTTGCCAAAAGTTAAGTCGTTACTGATACAAACAATATCTCAGGTTACTGTTTGGGTTTAGAAACATTTGTGAATTGCATCGGACTGAACTCTTCAACTCTGAACTTCAACCCCCATCTCCCTCTCTAACTGGCACCAAAGGGTCACTTCCATTCTCTGCCTTATCTCACTGGGGACACCCTCATGAAGTCTTCGGTGGAAAAACTGCTGGAAAACTATTTTGTTTGGAAGTACAGTGAGCATTCAGAAGCTGGCTGTCTTTTGCTTTACTGGAGGTGGATATGGTCCAAATACGCATGGTATGAATTTAATTGCAGACTAAGTAAAAACACAGAAACAATAGAAAGCGCTATTCTGTTGTCGATGCACCCCGGAAGAAGACGAGGACACATCTTGTGGGATTGAATGGCCGCACTCTTTATTAATTATTTACATATCAAAAAGGGGGAAGGGTAACCCTCCTGCTTCCCCCTTTGAACTGTGGTCCTACCTTCTCTAACTGTTTCCCAACCACAGGAGGTCCCCGTCCTCACTAGGCAATTGTCTTTGCCAACCATCGTCCTTCTCCCTGCGTTCACGGGTTAAGCCCGTGGGGATCCTCCTGTGCCCTAACTTCCCAACTGTAACTTACACCCTGCCCGGATCACCGGGTTTCCCTGGGCCAGAGTGGGTTGTTCGTACCTACCCCCGCCTTGGGGGTGGGTGGGTCAAAAAACAAGGGTGAAGATACCATTACGTACTGCTTGGCACATGGTCCGCCCAGCGGGTCCGGCCATTCGCCTCTCACCCTTGGGCTGACCATACAGTGGGCCGCACTGTGCGGCCATGCATGACCTTGCCTATCTCTTAAGGAGATGTTTCTAATCTTCCTATGCTATCTATTTTAACTTTCCAACAATTACCCTTAACTCAGCTCACTGCCAAAGAGTGCGACAATTACAGCCTACCACTGGCAAATTGCACCATCACCCCCCTTGGGCCAAATCAGCAGAGTCACTCCGGGAAAGGCGAAAAACCCCTCACCTTTACTTGCCAATTAGGCTCAGGGAAAATTCCTTTCCGGTCCTAATTGGCGACCAGTGTTAACTCAGAGTGGTGCCAGGAAAGGGGGCTGGTGGGTGGGTACGTGTTCCTCCCTGCTCCCTGCCAGATTCAAAGTGAGGTGAGGGAGCAGGGAACCTAAAATGGCGCCCGGGAGTCCCAGCTCTCATGAGAGTCCCGGGCACCCCCTCCATTGCCAGGTGTTAGGAACCTCTATCGCTGGCTCTGGCTGTGGCTTGACTGCAGGCAGGGCCATGCCAGGAAGGTACCTGGTGAGGAGGCCAGGAGGGTGTCCCCGCCACGGTGGGCGAATCCCCTCCCGTGGTAGAGGGCAGCAAGGTGGAGCCGTACAGGCACTGCCAAATAGTGGGGGGGGGGGCAGAGCCAGTGGGAACTGTGCATCGCTCCGCGTGCATATGTGCGCAAACAGGGGCGGGGTGACGCAGTTAAAGACAGAGACTGGCAGTGAACACATTGCTGAAGATCAGTTCACTGTGAAACAGCCCCCCCCACTTTGTGTTTGGAGCAAGTGGCGATAGAGAGTCTTGGAAGCAGCGGAGCAAGTGTGAACGAGTGTAGCATTTGGTAGAGTGTGTCGGAGAGTGAACGAAGGAGAAAGGTGGGTGTGTGGCTGGTACTGAATTGGTTGTAAGCAATGCATTATCATTCCCCTTGTGTCTGGAACCCTTCCTCCCTCTTGTCCCTGAGCGAGTTGCCTGTACCCCCTACCCTTGTCCCCTGGGGGGCTCAACCCTGTTGACCTCACTCCTCAACACCCTTCCTTCTGTCCCCAGTCACTGTGTTGGTCTGGTGTGGGTGTGTAGTGGTATTTGTGGGAGTGTGGTGAGGGAGCTGGTGTGGGGTTCTGGCACTGCACTGTGGCGTCTCTCCCCCTATGATGATCTTGCCTCATCCCCTGTTGGGGATTTAGGACACTATAAGAGCCTGAGGGGTTGTTTATTCTTTAGGGTGCCGTTAAGAACCATGGTGAACGGTGGTGTGCTTGTGTTCAGGGCCATACAAAGGTTTTCTGGGTCCCTTCCCTTCTTCCAGGGTCCCCCATCTCTGACACTAGGTAACCGCCCCTGGCCCCTCCCTACATTTCTGCGCTGCGCGCACGCGGCCTCCATCCCCCGTGCCCGGCTTCTTCTTCCATAGGGGGAGGGCCCCACCAAATCCTCGCCGCGGCGAGCGTGGAGGGGAGTTGTTGACACACCCCAGAAGAAGACGAGGACACATCTTGTGGGATTGAACGGCCGCACTCTTTATTAATTATTTACACACCAAAAAGGGGGAAGGGGTAACCCTCCCGCTTCCCCCTTTGAACTGGGGTCTTACCTCCTCTAACTGTTTCCCGACCACAGGAGGTCCCCGTCCTCACTAGGCGATTGCCTTCGCCAACCATCATCCTTCTCCCTGTGTTCACGGGTTAAGCCCGTGGGGATCACCTGTGTCCTAACTTCCCAACTGTAACTTACACCCTCACCTGATCACTGGGTTTCCCCGGGCCGGAGCGGGTTGTTTGTACCTACCCCCGCCTTGGGGTGTGTGTGTGTGAAAAAACAAGGGTGAGGACACTGTTACCTACTGCTTGGCATATGGTTCGCCCAGCGGGTCCAGCCGTTCACCTCTCACCCTTGGGCTGACCATACAGTGGGCCGCACTGTGCGGCTATGCATGACCTTGCCTATCTCTGAAGGAGATGTTTCTAATCATCCTATGCTATCTATTTTAACTTTGCAACAATTACCCTTAATTCAGTTCACCGCCACTAGAACCGCCAGCTTTGCTTGGCTGAATCGCTGCCATACCACCAGTACTATCCATGATTTCAACCAGTTGTCATTTTAGGACCCCAAGGTACAGATCGCAACTTGCGTCAGACAGGTGGACACCATCACCTCTGAACAACTCATCTTTTTCGTGATGAATACCATCATGCACGATTACCTTTCCCCCTCTCTTGGTCTTCAGCCATATCCCAATTTCACTATTGGCCCTCTTCCTAGCCCGGTCTACTCTCCCTGGAAGGTTGGCATTGGCCCATATCCATCTCTGCAGCATTTCAGACCATACAATTCTGCATCCCCGGAATCAGTCTTGTACCATTTGCAAGTCAGCTTTGACTCTCTTTGTCAGCCATAGCCCCGTTGCTCCCACAACATTCCACGTCTGCCTATCCAGATTAACTCTGCCTGGTCACTAAGGCCCAGCTGGGTACCCCACCCGCTGCGTGCGGCCTTTTGCTGCTCCCGAACGTCCCACGGCACTTCGGGCCCGGCAGAATTGTCCGGGCTTGCCACGCATCTCTGCGGCATGTCCTTCCCTGCTCCCCGCCAGATGCGAAGTGAGGCGGGGGAGCAGGGAACCTAAAATGGCGACTGTGAGTCCCAGCTCTTGTGAGAGTCCCAGGCGCCCCCTCCGTTGCCAGGTAACCGCCCCTGGCCCCTCCCCGCAGTTCTGCGCCGCGCGCACGCGACCTCCATCCCCTGCCCTCAGCTTCTTCTTCCATGGGGGGAGGGGCGCCACCAAATCCCCGCCGCGGCGAGCGCGGGGAGGAGATGGTGCAACCACTCATATATCAAAAGGCTGATATCGAATATAGTACAGGGACTTACATGCCACTTATCATTTTGTTCAGTGGAGTATTTTACTGATGGTTCCAAATTCTGATGAACAAAATCTTTCTAGTACATGAACCTACTGCTGGCCCTCTTGCCACTACTTCCCCAGTTCATTGTTACTGCTTATCTAAAATGAGAAGGCAGGTTTGCAGCACATGGCAAGTCTGAAATGACAGCACTCACTCTGATCTGCCAAGCCAAAGCCATTCACACTGAGCTTTTACATTGGCCTTGACTTAGCTCTTCAACAAGAGCTAAGTCAACTTATTTAAAGTCTGCTCCAAAGGCTATTGAAGGTAATAGAAAAACACAATGGCAACTTTCATAGGTCTTTGGATGAGGACCTATTTTCCCATCTCACCCCTTCATTTTCTCTAAGAATAGGGACAGGATATTTTGTCTGTTTGTTTGTTTAAATTTTTGTCCCACCCTATCCCAAAGGTTCAGGGAGCTTATGATACGTAAAAACATATAAAATGCAGAGTTAAAAATCAATCTTTTAAAAATAAAACCAATGAAAATTCATCAGCACAAACTACTCTGATCCCTGTCTTCACCTGACAAAAGTCTGACCAAATAAAAAAGTCTTACATTGCCTTCTGAAGATAGTTCTGCTGCAGAAGATTGTCCATCTGTTTACCTTGTGAATAAGCCCCATCTGTTTCCACTTCTGATGACATATCTTCTCCTAGTCTGCACTGATAACTGCGACAGGGGTGTAGCTAGCCACCATGGAACAAGGGGGCTCAGTTGGGTCGGGGCCCCAGGCTCTGAGGGGATGCTTTGCAAGTGGCCACGAGGAAATTTTCAGAGGGGGAGGGAGCAGAGCCAGCACACTGCCCCCACCCAGTGTACCTGAAAATTTCCCCATGGTTGCTCAGGCCATTGCAAAGGGCACTGCCAAGAAGGAAGTTTTCAGAGTGGGTGGGGGAGGAGTGTTGTTCACATCAACTCTTCAAACTAATCCTTCCTCGTGGGGTTTCTGCCACTCCGAGGGGAAGAGGGCAGTGCTGGAAGCTGGGGCAGCCAGCCCTTCATGGTTATGCCTTGCGCCCCCAGAGATTCTGCCCCTTGCCCTTAGTGGGGCCCATAGCTGGTGCATGAGCCTAGGCCCACCACAGACTTGCTATGTCAGTGAACTGCTAGTCATTTTGCTTTTCTGAAATTCCAAAGAGTTAGCTGGTCTGAATTATCTGGGTGAAATTCCTGTTTACTATTCTGACCGAGACATGTTTCCAGTTTGGGTGGCAGCCAGTTGCATGGCACATCTGTTGAATTCTGTTTTTCTGAAATGACAAAAGCTGCCAAATTTGAAGGAGTATTTGCTATGATATCATGTCTGTCCAAGTGACCAGGATGCTGTCAGTAAAGCAATACTTTCTCTCTAGCTACAAATAATACCTAGCACTCCATATACCTATAGGATATATCGCCTAATAATATTTTCAACATGACTATAAAGGAAAAGAGATTTTTTTGCCAAATTTATATCAACAGGTGCAGCTCCATTCATCCATTCATACAACATCTGAATTTGGCTTCTTTGGCACAGAAATTAGAGCTGTGAAATGTTTGTTAGGCCATTGTTGTCAGTCCCTCCTGCCAATACATTATCTTAAGTGGTGAGTCTTGTACTGTTTATCAAAGACAACTGTTCCACACTGTTTGAGGGTATCCAAACTAGGTCTTTCCCCTCCTGAAGTTTCCATATAGTCAAAATGTCAGATGCTTTATCTACAGTAGCAAGCCCACCAATGGAGCTTGCACCAGTAGAAGCAAAGGTGTGAAATTCTTAGGATACTTCTATATAAAAGGCCTGATAAACCTCATTTTAGCGTACTTTACTTAGACTGCCCCATGTGTATTATAGAATAACATCCTGACCAAAGGTGTCAGCTCCCACTTTTTCATCTGCTTAGTCCTAGGACGGTTCAAATGTCCTAGGACGGTGGGGGACTACCCACGTTCAGCAAAATAAAGGCCATGACTGGGGTCTTCGAGTGTTATAATAATAAAAAAAATTGCCCATTTTGTCAATGCAATTCAGAAATCGATGTCGGTCATCTGTAGGTCTGTGTTCCAGTGAAGGAGAAATTAGACATGGGCCAGGGTACATTCTACGTGTAACTTTTGTGTTCCCCTCTGTTCAAGAGCTACATAAACAGTACGCAGGTGATTCTTTCCCTCAGGGATTCTCAGTCCAATCCCAAAGTCCTGTTCCCATGGGAAAAAACTCTACCTGAGGAATTAGTATACACTCCTGCTGCTCCCTGTCTCCCCAGGAACTTTGTTCTCTTCTCAAGAACCAATGGGTAAAAACAAACATGAGGTTGGCCCACTGTGACCCGCTTTCTCATACTCTGGCCTGCAATGGTCTGGTCTGTTGAGGGGCCATCTGATGTTGGTCCAAGATTGCCCCAGGCCTTGATGGAGGCTAGTCCAGGCTCTGACCCCTAGATTAGCTTCAGGTCACAGCCCAGGCTAGGCGCCACCCAACTGGGACAAAGCAGGCCACAGTGGGCTACCTGGCCCGAATCGGGTCAGTCATGACCAACCAGCCACCATGGCTGCCCATCATGGCAAGGGTGCAGTGTGAGGGCAGTCAGCCACATGTTCATGTGTCTCCCTGCCCTTTCCAGTGGCCTGGACACGGAAATATGTGGCCTGTCCCAGTTCAGTCTGTGTCTGCCACGGCTTCCAAGCCCAGCCCAGGTTGCCATAGTGGCGCTGTCACATCTGTTTCCATCCAGTGACACTAGCAGAAACCTTCTCAAGACTTGAATCCCACTTTCACATTAAGGGCTTGTTCTCATGAGCATTCTAGAAACAGGGTGGTTACTGGGGATGGGACACCAGGGGGAATTTCGTTTCAGGATTTTTTAGTTTTGGTTTATACCTTTTAACATATTTAATTACTAGGGATGTGCGAACGCGGTTCAGATGTTCAGAGTTCGGGCCAAACTCGGCCTGTTCGGATGACCAAACTAAACGTCCGAACCAAACGTTTGAACGACCAAACAGTTTGGAAAAGTTCGGATGAGTTCAGGGATGGGAAAAATGTGACTTTGGGTGGGAAAAACGTGTCTGGAAGGGGGAAGCATCTGAGAAGCAGACTTCCTGGTACCAGGGGTGGAGACCAGGGGTAGTTTCAGGGCCAAATATACCGGGGGGAAAATCGATTTCGGTATCGGTATCGATAGTACTATTTTCGGATGTTCATCCGAGTTCGGGCAAACCGAACTCCGCCGAACCGAGCAACTGAACCTGAACTCGGGTTTCGAACCGAACGACTGAATGTCCGAACATCTGAACCGCGTTCTGTTCGCACATCCCTATTAATTACAGGTTTGGTTTTCGGTTCCATATTTAAATTCTAAAAATTAAAAACCTATAAACTGATTTTTAAAAACTCCGGCACATGCGCCAAATGGCCACTGGGCCATTCTGCACATATGCACCCTTTCCCAAAATGGTGCTGGCAGTGCCATTTTAGAAAAGGGTAGCCACCTGGAATTAAAGTTTCCCCCCTCCCCTAACTCCTGGGCCTGTATTTCCCACTCACCCCAATCTCTGGGGCCCTGGAGACTACTTACCGGCCTTCAAGGGTTTGATTGAAGCATTGCTGTTGGTATGGGGGCTCTGGCAGGTTCCCTCTCCATGGTGTCCTTCCTTCTCCAGATTGTGAATGATGAAAATGGCCGCTGCCCTTAACCAAAAGGATGGCAATGTTACCACCAGTCAACTGGGTAGTATGGAGGTTACATAACATGGAAAACAGCCCCCTTACAGTATGCCCATTTTATCTGCCCTTTTGCTAAAGAGACACAAAACTGATTCCTACTTCTTACCCTTGTAGCATTTGACTTGTTTCAACACAACTCTGGTTTAAAAGAACAAACGGATAGAAAGGGGATGATGTTATTCTTAATTGAGCTGCCAATTTATCCTAAATCTGTGTAATAAATTAGATCAGAAGGATGAAGATACCCAGTTTTCCCCTTCTGCCTAGGAGTCTTTATAGTAATAGTTACTAGAGTCCTGCACATTGAGGTGAACACAAGCACTGGTGGAGCATTTAAATTGCAAGAACAAAGACACAGATGACCTCTGACATCATTTAACTACTTCATGCCAAAAACTTCCTCATAGAATGGGAATATTGAAACAAGTAAGTCATGGAAATGCTGACTGATCCCAACCATATGGGAGCAAAGAGATTAGCTGCTAATATGGAAAGTTACCTGGCCAGCTTCTAGATCAGTCATGAGGGAAGAGAGGAGATTACAGGAGGAACTGCTTAGATTGTGAGGTAATATAGCCACTGATGAACACTGGAGGCGTTGAAGTACTAGAGAACCAAGAAGGAAGAAGCAGACGTTTTTCTCTGCAGAAGTTAGAAAAATATGTAATAAAATGGCTGGATGACAGCCCTACATTTGCTAGAATATTTGATATTAATGGGATAATACAAATGGGAACCTGATTGAAATGATTTAAAATGCAAGATATGCAGGGAACAAAGGGTAATTTCAGACGTTACGGGATCACGGTCAACCACAGTGAATTCCCTGTGGTGGCCGTGATTCCCATAACGTCTATTTGATTCCCGCCAGATGTTCACCACAGTGAACCACTGGCAGGAATCAGAATAACCATGATTCTGGACCTCTGGCCACCCAGAGGTCCAGAATCGTGGTTAGATTGCCCACGATCCAGGATGGGGCAAAAGTAACGTTTGTTACGGTTGGCCCATCCTGGATTGTGGTCCTGACCATGGGATGGGATCAGGCGCAGCGGCTGGATTGGCTACTGCGCTTGCCTGTCTCCTGGAGGGAGGGTGGCCGGGGAAGCGTGGGGGGCGGGGCTGTGTGGCCACACGTCGCACAGTGCAGCCCCGTCCCCTCCTCGATCCCCTGTAGGAATCAGACCAGCACGTCTAAAGGACGACTGGACTGATTCCTGACTGGGATCCAAAATGGATCCTGGTCTGTGGTTCAGCGTGGTGGGTCTCTGGGCCCGTCACATCTGAAATTACCCAAGGACAGCAGGAACCAAGAAGGACCAGCATAGAAAGCAATAATAGGGAAATCCTTGGACAAACATAAATCTTGCATGGGATGTGGGTTGTGAAAATCAGTGGAAGCACGTTCTTTCTTGCTTTGTGAGAACTAGACAAGGCAAAAGGGTAGAGGAGTGAGAGAAGGAATGTTTTAGTTAATCAGGCTGGGTTTTAGTTATTTTTACAGGAGATTGAGAGTGAAAAGGCAATCACTGATATTTCTTAACGTTGGGAGGCATGGCTGGCTCTCTTAAATCGATATAAGTAGCAAACCATTTTAGTGGTTTTATTATTTTATTTATTTATAGGGATGTGCAAACGCGGTTTGGATGTTTGGAGTTTGGTCCGAACTCAGTCTGTTCGGACGACCGAACTGAATGTTCAAACGGCCGAACAGTTCAGAAAAGTTTGGATGAGTTCGGGGGCAGGAAAAACATGACTTTGGGTGGGGAAAATGTGTCTGGAAGGGGGAGGCAGCTGAGGAACAGACTTCCTGGCACCAGGGGTGGAGACCAGGGGTGGTTTCAGAGCCAAATGATACCGATACCGAAAAAAATATTTCGATTTCCGTATAGGTATCGATAGCACTATTTTCGGATGTTTGTCCGAGTTTGTCCGAACCAAACTCCGCCGAACCGAACAACCAAACCCGAACTTGGGTTTTGAACCGAACAACCGAACGACCGAACATCCGAACCATGTTCTGTTCGCACATCCCTATTATTTATTTATTTATTTATTTATTTATTTATTTTCATATGTTTTTACCCTGCCCCTCTCGCTGAAGCAACTCGGGTCAGCTAACAATCATTTCTAAAACCAATAAGCACTAATAACAATCAATATAATAACAAATATAAAAATTCAAAATATAAAATACATAAAACCCATAAACATCCATCAACTTGATCTGTGTAAAAAAGTCCCACCCCCCAGCTACTAAACCAAGCTACTAAACCAAAAAGCTTGAGAACTGTTTTTGAAAACTGAGGGAGTGTGAAATGTTGTGAAGTAATGTCCTGGTAAAACCCAAATTTAAGTTGTCCAGATAAGAAAAAGCAGAATTTGAGGGGAAGTGAAACTAAGTAAAATTACACAGAGTTTTGAAAAGGAGTTCCCACAAGGGAAGAGAAGCAGAAAGTTGGACCTGATCATGAGGTGAGGTATCTTTACCCTGTCAGCAGATAAAGTGGTGGAAATGAGAAGAAAAGTGACAGTCACAGAAGGTGAATGCTATTGTTCGTATTTACTCAGAAGGTGGCTGTAACTCTGTTAGCAGATCTCACTTCCCAGGCATCAATCCAGACCTATGGGCAGTAAAAGGCTAGTTTAGATATCTGTCAATAATTCACATACACAGGGGCGGAGCTAGTTGAGAATGGATCCCGGTGCAGAAGACAGAGTGAGCCCCCTGCTGGGGCACTCCAATCCAGAGTGCATACGTATTCTACGTGAATGCTGCACCTATTATAACTACGCCCCTGCACACAAGTTTTTGATTTGTAAAGTTACTTTGAAAAATATTTTTGAGGCAACATGGATGGTTGGGTTTTTTAAAAAGTAAAATTAAACAAAACCCAAAAAGAAAGAATAAACTATGGGACTGGCATTGTTGGTTTTCAAATTTCAGATAATGCTGAATTATTCTAACAATGACCTTCTAGGACTGCTCAAAATGAGGAAGCTCAAAATACAAGCTTAGCTTGTTTACACCAGTTTGGGCATAGGGCACACACCTCCAGACAGACATTCTGAACGTGTGGGTCAAGATGTCGAGTGGGGACCATAACCCCAACTGGTATTTGGTACACTTAGCACGTCTTTGCCGCTGCCTGGGATCATGGGATTATACCCACATATTGTATTTTTAAATTGTTTAATTTTAAAAATTGTTTTATTGATTATTGTTCGCTGCCCCGGGCTGCCCTGTGGGCAGGAGGGGCGGGATATACATTCTACATAAATAAAAAAATAAAATATCAAACTGGGGTCCCACAAGCAAAATGTTTGGGATTGGGAATCACTGGCTTTAAACCCAGGGCACTGGAAATTAACAGGGAGTTCAAGGGGGGAAAAACTCTTGGAAATAAAGTTCTAAGAACATACTGAATGGAATAGATTATAACACTTGCCATTCTGCTTTTGATATGCATTAGTTTAAGATGCAATGATTTCTTCCTATCTATATACAATGGAACTGGCTTTTTATGAAATTAGATATCATGAGAGTTTATTTATAGGGAGGTACAACCAGGGTCCATTGTTCCCCCAACTACATCTCTGTTCTCATAAAGGCAAAGGACAGAAGGAAAAAATGGAGCTGAAATTGAGTAGCTCATTTGACCATGAAGTAATGAAGTTTCCTTTCTTTCAGGTTTTCCTTAATAAGTTCGTAGTTTTCTGGATTGTTCCCACCTCTGGATTTTGATTTGTACAGTGGGTATGTACAGTATCATGCTGCTTGGCTTGTGTTTTTGATAGCTCTTATGGAAATATGTCACCCTGAAAACTTTCCTTCAGTTCCATTCTTGTCTCTGACCTTAGTAGCTGAAGTTTCTTTCAGTATCATAAAACCCCAGGTTGTAAAATTCATATTGTAACTTTAACAGCCACATCTGTTTTAAACATTCTTGTTTTAAGAACTCAATGTGAATTTAACTACAAGGCTATAAAAGTAAAAGTTGAAGGAAATTATCACAGATTTGTAAAGCCATAGTATAGGTTTCTGCACTTTTGTGAGCAATCACATTACAAAAAAACAACCCAATTGCTTTTATTGTAACAGTTTCTCAGGTACAAAATTGTTGTAATTACATTGGCCCCAATGAAATAAGGAGACAAATTTCTCTGCAGTGCTTTGGTTGTGTGTTTTGTATTTATTAAAGGCATCTCATAAGTTAGCAGAAGATCTTGTATTAATTCCTGGTAAAAGGGGCTTCAGGTCAGGATCTAGAAGAGATACCATTTTATTCTGGTCTGAGCATCCTTCTAAAAGATAGAAATGAATGACCTGCTGATGGAAATTGAATTTAAAAAGTATACACATTTATACACAATTATGTTTGTGTAATGCAGCAAGGAGGTTGTGCCCAACTTGTGGTCATCCAGAAACTACTGAAATGTAGTGAAAATCTAGAAAAGAAGTGTCCCAATATGAGCATTCTGCAGTGGCTTTGTGTCAGGAATATCCATATAACCTGATCACACTGGTGTAGCTACCATGTCCCAGCCAAGCTGGGGTGGAGACACAAGTGATCCCTCCTGTCCTGTTGCAGCACACAGCAGTACTGCCAACCCTCCCTTTTAAATCAGGAGGCTTATGAAAAATACATGTTGTAGGGCTACATTGGAACCAATGCAGCCCTGCAATATGTATTTTAAATACCATTGACCATGAGATGTTGGTGGCTCGGCTGTGCGATCGGGCCAGGGTGCGCAGAATTGTTCTTGAATAGTTCTGCTCGTTCCTGGCGAGGAGAACTCAGTGTGTGGTTCTCGGGGAATGTACTTCATCTCCCTGGGACCGCACGTGTGGAGTCCCGCAGGGTTCTATTCTGTCCCCTCTCCTGTTCAACGTGTATATGCAACCGCCGGGCAAGGTCGTGAGAGGGTTCAGCGTGTGTTGTCATCAGTACGCCGATGACACACAACTCTACCTCTTTTTTTCTGCAGACCCAGACCCGGCAGTCTCGGTGCTTACGGTGTCTGGTGGCTGTGTGGGACTGGATGAGGACAAATCGTTTGAAGTTGAATCTTGACAAGACGGAGGTGATGCTGGTGGGTAGGGCTGGGGCGGTGGTGGCTCCCATCATTGAGGGGGTTTGCTCCCTTTGGCCACACAGCTCTGGAGTTTGGGGGTGCTCCTCGACCCATAGCTCCACCTGGATCTCCAGGTGGAGGCTGTAGCGAGGGGAGCATTTCGCCAGTTGCATCTGGTACGACGGCTGCAGCCGTATGTTTCGGACTCGGATCTGGCCACCATCATCCATGCCTTTATTACCTCTTGATTAGACTACTGTAACTCACTCTACATGGGGCTGCCCTTGGGGACAGTACGGAGGTTGCAGCTGGTGTAGAATGCAGCGGCCCATCTCTTAACGGAGACACGTTGCCACGAGCACAGTACAGCAGTGCGCCATTCTCTGCACTGGCTGCCTATTATCTTCTGGGCTGAATTCAAGGTCCGGAGATGCGCGACCCGAAGTTCCCTGGGTTTCCCGGGTTTTGACGATGAGGAGGGCGTTCTCAGTAACTGCTCCCAGGCTGTGAAATTCCCTCCCGATGGAGGCCCTCTTGGCCCCAGAGCTCCCCTCATTCCAAAGACAGTGTAAGACCTGTAAGGCAGTTCCTCCGGGCCTTTGGAGAGGGAGATGGGTAAGGTGGGTTGGGGAGGGGGGTGGTTTCTGCCCTTATTATGTTTTGTAAGCCACCCTGAGCGGCTCTGTGAGCAGGAGGGTGCAGGGTAAAAATAGAAATAAATAAATAAATAAATGAATAAATAAAATGTTTTCATGTATTCCTGCATGATTATGGTTCCAATGTAGCCCAGCAACATATATTTTTCATAAGCCTTCTGCTTTAAAGGGGAGGGCCGGCAATTCTGTGTGTAGAAGCGCCGGAAGTGGAAGCCTGCAGGGCCTGCAGAGCATGGAACCTAGCAAGCCCCGGTGTTGGTGGCGGCATGAGGTGGGTCTGTCTGTGGGCTGGGTGGCAGCAGGGAGGAAATGAGAGAGGATGGTGATGGGGGGGGGGGGCAAGCCTATTTCTTGCACCTGAGCACATTCCAACCTAGCTATGCCCTTGTCTGATGATGCAAATGTGGGCATCAGGTATTCATCATCTAAAGAAACACATGTGAAACCTCTGCTACTTAATTGCTCACTACCTGATGTGTTGCCATTTACTATGTTGCTTCTCAAAAAATGGTACATGTAAAAATGCCTCCAGTCAATACCCTCACAATTGCTTGTATAGCATCCTTTAGAAACTTTCACAAAATCCTCCAAGGAGAGAGTTATCCATAAGTGGAAGCTAAAAAGGAAAGTGTTGAGAAGAGATTTCAAGAAAGAAGATTATTGTCAACTGTAAGTATTCACAAAATCTTGAGTCTGCCCCAATAATCATGAGATTGGCTTTAAAAGCATGTTAAAATACATTTGACAATGTTGTTGTTTGGCTTCTTGTTTTTGAGTCCCAGAGGTTGCAAGTTTTCTGTCACCATGAGAAGGTGAAAAAGACTCTCCCATGGTCACAGGACTCCTGGAGAGGAGACTTTAAGAGAACCAAATGTCAAGAAAGTCCTGATAAAACTGTAGGAGTTGGCAGAACTGAAGATGACTTGGTGCCTCAGAGAAAAACAGTTGCAAACATCTGTATAGGCCTATTCCTAAATTAGTGCTTTCTTACAAAAACAGAGGTTCTTTTTCCATGGGAGCAGCAGTCCTCAAACTACCTACTCTGGAGAAGTACCACCTAAATCAGTGGGGCTATTGTGAAATATGGAATTTGAAGATTGCAGCCTATGTATTTGCAATTGAGATGCTGCTTCCAGATGTTTAAAGCTCATCAATTTAATTGTTAAAAGTTATATTAAAAAAACACAATAGTTTCACACCGTGCAGATTTTCAATTGCATTTCACTACAGGTCGAAGAAGAGAAAGATAAGGAGTGCCTCAGATTTTAAAGTAATCTGATCCTTATAGAAGCAAAATGGTTTGTGGTCAAGGAAGCCCACGTTTCACTGGCAAATAAAGAAAGAAATTACCATGACACCAAGATTATCATGTTCAGGACTCAGAGAGCCAGCACAATGTAGTTTTAAAATAATGGACTTTTGTTGACACATGCTAGTAAACAGGAAATATATTAAGGGGCAGTTTCCCCCCATGTCTCCATTAACTGCTAAACAAAATTTGCATGTGCATATTATCAATTGTTATGCACATGCAACTTGTTATTTGCCTATGCAGTTACCCCTTTTGTTTGCCCAAGTCTTGCAGTTGTGCAAAAGAGGCTTGTGAGAATTTGTTCCTAAAAGTTCATGCTTGCGTAATAATTATGATTGGAAATGCAAGTAGTTATCTATTAGAGAATCTTTTCTAAAACTCCAAGGTATTCAGCAAGCTTTCAAAACTGATTTGTAAATTATGGGGCAGAGGATTGTGTAATTGCAGTGATTGCACAAAAGAAGTCGGGTAACTGAATACAAAAGTTAACTGTTCCTTGGTGCACACAGTTCTCCACTTTAGCCTGATCCATGGTGTGTGTGTGTGTGTGTGTACCAAACCTACCATGCATGCGCACACACAGTGTGCATGCACATAGTGCCAAAAAGGAAGTCCGCTTCCCCCTGCCACAGTCGGTAGCAGCCCGGGAGGTGGACTTCCTCTTCGGCACTATGTGTGCACACTGTAGTATGGGTCCATACACACATGCGGATCTTCAATCAGGCCCTCAGTGCATGCAATCATGCTTATATATGGAAATCAGTTGTCTTTGAAGATCTACCTCTACAAAGAATCATGGAACCTTAAAATGAGAATGGATCATCTAGTCTAACCTGGGGACCATCAAGAACCATCTAGTCTAACCCGCTGCTTGGATGTAGGATGACTACACCTACAACATCCCGACATATCCCTGTCCAACCTCTTTTTGAAAACCTCCAGCAAGGGAAAGCCTACAGCCTCCCTTGCCAGCTTGTTCCATTGCTGCACAGCTCTTACTGTTAGGAAGTTTCCCTGATATTTAACTGAAATCTACTTTCCTGTTTCTAGTCCTGCCCTCTGTAGGAGGGACAGTTCTTCCTTGGGTGCTGAATCCCACTGTCCCTCTTTCAGGAGAGAGAGAAAGCAATATTCCCAGGAAAATCACTTGAGAGGACAATGGAGAGATGATGGGATGACAAAAAAACAAGGGGAATGATAAACAGGAGACCTTTGTCCCCTTTTATACACTGTGGGGACAATCCAGTGGCCTGCGTACACCGACCCCGGTGCACAACCAGAATGAGCACACTCAGACACGTATGTGGTGCCGCGCGCACAGCACAGCTGCATGGGGCAAAAGTGCAGCCCCGGCCTAGGTGACCCATCCCACGCAGCGGTGCTGCACGCGTGGTACCATGTGCATGTCTGAGCACATGTGTTCCGGTTGTGTGCCACGCGCCGGGGTCGGTGTACGCAGGCCGCTGGATTGTCCCCTATGGGTGTAATCTAGCTCCATATAAGTCAATGGGAGTTTAGCCATTGACTTCAGTGGGAGCTGGATACCCTTAGAATGTTGGGAGGTGTGTGTGTTCACATGTGGGTGCAGACGTGGAGCTTATTGGCTGAAGGGGTGGTGCTTATCGCTTTTTGACCTCCCAAACTGTCGGGAGGCAGAGAATAGCCTATGGGTCACTTTCCCCTTATACAAGCCCCATGAATTCATAAAGGTTTAATTAGAGCTGAGGAATTTCTAAAACGTTGAAGAAGCCATGGAAAAATATGGTAAAAAACCCTGTCAATATTTTAAAATCAATGCTGTGTTTTATTGAGTTTGAACAAAGGCACGATTTGGCCTTCAATACGTAGTTTGGTCTTTCATTCTCTGCCATTGCTACCGGCAAAGATAGATTTATAGTACATCTTCACTCACTTAATGCTGTTGCTAATCACTCAGCTGGGACTCTTAGGGACCATTAAGTGCCTATTGATTGTAATCAACTTGTCTCTGACAGTCAAAAGATGGCTCTGGAAGGTTTTTAGTACTGGAGTTTTAGGCTAATGCCTGAGCTCTTGTGGACCAAGGATTTCTGACTTTGTCCTTATACATTTGTATAGTTTCCAGTCAGTTATAGTAACTCATGCTCCTAAGGTGGTAATGGTAAATGGAATTTGTGATAAGTTATGAACTCTGCAGTTGTGCTGAGTGTCAGACTCCTAAGCATCAGTGCTGAACTCTTGCTACTGTTGTCATATAGCAAATTTACTATCTTTTGCTTAAATGCAGAGAGCCAAACTCAAAAAGAACCTGATATTCAGAAATGCTGAGTACTCACAACTCCAGTCGAAGAAGTAATGTACATGTTCAGCATTTTAGGGTGCAGTCCTAACACTATTGACAAAACTTCACAGATTTCAGTAAAGTCAGGATTCCACCCTTTGTCAGCATCCACAGGCTGGGGTACAAAGAGGTGCGGCAGGATCAATGCTGGGTTAGTTGGTGCAGGATCTGGGTCTGGTGAGCAAGATCAGGGTCTGGAAGGTGACAGGAACAGGGACCGGGGGGGGCTGGGTCCAAGGTGGGGATCAATACACAGAACACAGGGGCAGGCATAGGCAAGTCTGGATGGGACAAGACAAGGCAGATGGGGCAGGACTGGACTGGACAAGATGAGGCAGAACTGGCACCAGGTGGAGTGGGCTCCCTGGGCAGTCACAGAGGGGGCTCCCTGGGCAGTGGCATAGGGGATGCATCCTGCAGATGCCAGGCCCCCATCAAAGCATATGCTGAGCCCCAGTATCCCAGCAGCCAGACTCACTGACAGGATCACAAATACCAGTGTTCCAGCAGAGAAGATCAGAAGGGCTGGGCTCTGGCTGGCCCAAAGGACAAACTAGGTTCACGGAGCACAGAATTGGTGCAAGGTGCATGGAAACATGAGGAAAAGGCACAAAAGTAACCAGGAAGTGACTGATGATCTACCCAGCTTCCTGTGGCTACTGACTGGCCTATATACAATCCAGCGGCCAACCAGGAAGCTGGGGGCATGTAGCAAGACTGAGAAGGGGTGTGGCTTGCCTGGTGCTGGGGGAGGTCTGATGGGAACCGGTGGTATTTCAGAGCCAGTGCCGGTTCAAGCCCAGATCCTTACATCTTTACCCTCTTACCTTAGGAAAGGAGCATAGCTATAATAGGTTCATCGGGTGCAGTTTCACTGGGGCCCGCACGATTGGGGCCCCACACTCATGTAGAGTGCATATACACACTGGAGTGGATTGCCTCAGTAGGGGGCCCATTCCGACTTCTACACCAGGGCCCACTCCCTCCTAGTTCCACCCCTATTGAGACATGTTCTGGAGATCCATTTCCTGGTCAAGACACACTGTATGTTTACTGTTTGTCATCGTCTCAAGTTTCAATCCGTCTTTTAGTTTTGACCTATCAGGGTCACTAAGGAATTGTAAGTCCAGTTTGACTGTAGATGGCTTGGTTTTATATGGGTCTCTGACAATATTTAAGAAGCAGGGAAATTGGGACCGTGTGGAAAGCTGGTTGGACTTCCTTCTAACCTAGGAATGCATAGACACACACTGATTCACCCATTAGAAAAAAATTAGAAAAAATTAGCCTTCCCATCCTCCCCACCCCTTCCTCACTCCTTGCACAGGATCTTCTCCACTTCTTCAACAACAAGGGCCATTAATACACGAACAGGGGTGGGTGGGTGTTTTGGCGCGGTGTGTGGAGGTGTGTGTGTGTCCCTTTACACAGATACACTATTCTTGACTGGTTCTCTTCATATCTCTTGAACTGCTCCTTCAATGCTTCTCTTGCTGGTACCTCCTCTATGTCACTTTCCCTCTCTGTAGGAGTTCCCCAAGACTCTATCTTGGGGCCTTCCCTTCTCCCTTTACACTCTTTCTCTGGATAAACTCATTGAATTCCACGGCTTCCAGTATCACCTGTATGCTGATGACATGCAACTCTATCTCTCCACTCCCACGCTCTCCCCCTCCATCCAGACTCGTATTGCTGACTGTCTTTCTGAAATTTCTGCCTGGACGTTTCATTACCAATTCAAGCTTCATATGACCAAGACTGAACTCCTCATCTTTCCCATGAAACACTCCCCTCCTCCTTCCCTCTCAATTTCCATTGAAGGAGTCACCATCCAACCAGTCCCTCAGGCCTGTAGCCTGGGATTCATCTTCAACTCCTCCCTCTCCTTTAAGTCTCAGATCAAGGCTGTTGCCAAATCCTGTCACTTTGCTCTGTATGATATTGCTAATATCTGGCCTTGCCTTACTGTTGCCACTGCAAAAACCCTAGTCCATGCTCTAGTCATCTCTCGCCTTGACTACTGCAGCTTCCTCCTTACTGGCCTCCCTTGCTCTGATCTGGCCACCCACATCTCCATTCGATGCTCCGCAGTCAAAATCATCCACTTTGCCCATCAATTTGACCATGTTCAGCCCCTCCTCTCCACCCTGCACTGGCTCCCTCTGTGGGAACGCATTCAGCACAAGCTCCTGGTCTTCACCTTCAAGGCTCTTCATGGCTTTGCTCCCCCATATCTCTCCACTCTTGTATCCCACCATGCTCCTGCACGGGAGCTTCGCTCCTCCTCTGCCCCAACCCTCACCTGCTTGCGAACCCCCTGCTCCTATAAACGTCTTTGCCCCATCTCCCTTGCTGCCCCTCATGCCTGGAACTCCCTCCCTCCCTCCCAACTTTCAAATCCCTCCTGAAAACCCACTTTTTCTGTCAGGCCTTCCCTAGCTTGTCATGAGTGATAGCGAATCCTTTCCCCGTCACTCAGAACCTAATTCCCTGTAACTAAGCAAAGCATGTGAACCTGCAACGTCTCAACCTCATGAATGTACTCTTGTCTTTCTCAACGTTTACCTCTCTCTCATACCCCACTCCCTTGTCTCTCAGATTGTAAGCCCCTTAGGGGTAGGGATCTGTCTCTGACTGTGGATTGTGCCGTGCCAGGTACATTGCTTGTGTTATATAAATAATTGATAACTGATAATTGATCATTGATAATTAATAATACACAGGAAAATATCACTGTAATTCATTTTTGATGTTCAGTTACACGTAACATCCCCTTCAGGGGCCAGGGCTTCATGCATGGAACAATATAACAAGCATGCAATATAGATAGTAGGAATCAGGAGATGAGAGAATCATATGGGGAAGAAAGGGCGAGAGAGCAACAGCACAGAGTGATAATGTGGAGAAGGGAAATTGGAGATGGATGGACAGGAAAGAGAAGAAATGGTTTTGCTTTGCGCTGTGCCTGTCCTGTTCTCTCCAGTGGAATGGCTGCCATGATGAACTGCACTATGAAGAAGCTGGTGCCATCAGCAGAGTGTCAGGAGGCCAAGGAGATGCGTCATGTCAGGGTACATGGAAAGAGAGTGTAGCTCAAACCCACAAGCTATATTAAAATAACAACATGGGCTGCAATATGGGAAAACTGTGGCAGCTACCAAACATATTTCTGCAAAGCCACCAGGAGAACCAATCTCCACACATGGCAAAAAATGTCACTTGAAGATAGGCCAGGCAATGAAGTCTGATTAATGAAAATGCCAAGGTGCTTTTTCAGTCCTGCGGCATTTCTGATCCTGGCACTTTCCAGGGGATTGTTCAATTTTCTCTATCCTTTCACATGTGTGCTGCTCAGCAACCCCCTGCACAGCCCTCCCTGACATTTCCTTCAGAGGCGTGCCCTTGTTTTCAATGCAGTCTAAAGGTTGTTGTAACACACTGACTGTCAGATCAGATTTCCTGCTCATTCTGCGGCCTGTACAGGCTCCAGTGAGATGCCTTATTGATTCAAAGCACTTACAGTGACCTGCAGGACACTGTGTAATTGAGGGTCTTTCTGTGTCAAGGAAATTTTCCATCTGTGTGCTTTTTACTGCACAGTGAGACAGTGAAGACACCACAACTTTCAAGGTCAGGGTTATGAGATAAGCCTGCACAACTAGAGACCTACAGTGCTTATTTTTGTGGCTTTGTTTTTCAGACTGTGGTCTGTTGGAGTGGATCATAACCAGGCATTTGCAGATCTGCATTGAAAACACGTCTTTTGAATGTTCTCTTGTCAGCCTGTCTGATATGGACACTCCTATTTTTTTTCCTATCAGTAAGTCAGATTCTGTCCTTTGTTACACCTGAAAACCTAGTTTGGCTTAATAGACTCAATGCTTCCCCCTTTCAAAGGTGGTACACCAGGAATAAGTGTGATCCAAGAGACTGCGTAGAGATAGGCCCTTAAGTATTGATCTTCCTCGAAGTTTGGCAAGTGGATGTGGTAGGTTGTCCATGTGGTATTGACTCAGCCCATCTCACAGCTGAAGTTTGGAGGGGTATTCACCTGTGGTTTGGGAGGAGGCCCACCTCTGGCATGTGTTTATCAATTTAGAGCCAGGGTTCTGCTGAATCATGGGAGGTAAATGAGAAGCAGAGGCAAGAAATGTGCTCTTGGTTTTGCTGCAGGAGGCTGTTCTGAGAGAGGTTGACTTCGTTTTGAAGCAAGCCAAGCGCATACTGTGCTTCTGCACCTTCGGAAGCTTGTTACAGTTAAATGCACAGTTCAGATATGAGCACAGGCTCCCCCTCCTCCATATCAGACACTCGCCAGCATCATATAGCTACAGCAACCCATTTACCATCTGTACAGCACAGGTGTGGACCTCTGCACAGCCATTCTGCCCAACCTGCTGGGCTTAATACACTGCACCTATTGTTCTGCCTGTGTGCCACTAATGCAATGGACAGCTGCTCAGAGACAGCCATCTGTATAATCAAAGCTTATGATGCTGGGGAGAGGGCAACCACAGTGGGAAATGGACAGACTTTAAGCTTGAGCAGCAGTCATTCAAGAGCTGACATGAGCTAATTTATGAGAAATAGCTTTTAGCAGGTGCTAACCTGTCTCAACCAGAGATAATAGGGTAGTTACTACTGGGAATCAAACCAAAGGACTATAAAATCTTAACATCATTACCCAGTTTGCCAAAGAAAAACATCTGTTGCATTGCCATCATTAGTGCCTATGGGGGAGACACCGATTTCTGATGAATCCTAGCCAAGTAAATGCCAGGAATGAAGCCATGAAGATGTAGAAGAGGAAACTCTTTTAAATTTTTATTCAAATATATTAGCAATTGGTTTTTATGTATCTACTAGAGTTGAAATGAATGTGCCTTTTTGAATTCATGAAGATAATTGGCCTACTCATCCCCACAAATGAATATTCAAAATTGTCTTTGTTGATATCCGCAACTTCATTTCTTTGCTCCAGTATTTCCATATTAAGTAGTTTGCTTATTTTGGCAGTACTGTTTAGTGGGTTTTAGACTGCAGCTGATCCATCTGTGACCGTTTTCACATGACGTTGCAGGATGGGCAGATGGGTGTGCACCGGTGGTGGGTGTGCTCCCTTTCCCACGGGTGCACACCCATGGCCCTTTTTACACAGACGGGGGTGGGCGGGGGGATGGGTGTTTTAGTGCGGTGGGTGGAGGTGTGTGTGTCCCTTTACATAGACACTCACCCACCTCCACCCACGGAGCCTCCTCCGGTTTTCCGGAGGGCTCTGTGGGTGAAGGTGGGTGGGTGATGGGTAGAGGTGGGTGTTGCGCGGGAGAATGCACGCACTCCCGCCCATCCCGCTCGGTGTTCACATGGACAACACCAAGCAAACACCCATCCCCTCCACCCACCGCCGGCTGTTTTCACGAATGCCCCCCCCCGTGCACACCCGCTGGAACACCGAGCCGGGGGGGTGGGCTCCGTGTAAAAACAGCCCATCTCCACCCACCTCCACCCATGGAGCCTCCTCCGTTTTGTCGCATTGCTCCATGGGTGGGTGATGGGTGGAGGTGTGTGTGTGACCGGAGAGTGAACGCAGCCCCACCCACCGTGTGTGGTGTTTACATGGGCGCAGACCCATCCCACCACCACGGCATGTGCACGGACGGCCCCCGCACTGTACACCCACCCCCACTCCCAGTGGGGTGTGGCGGCATCCATATGAAAAAGGCCTGTGTGATGTAGCACAGCAATCACATTCAATATTTATTATTTATAAGAATAATTATTATTTATATAGTGCCAGAAAAGCACCAGGCACTGTACAATCATTAATTAGAGACAGATCCCTGCCCAGAAGGCTTACAATCTAGGCACGGCAAGGAAGGAAAGATGAGGAAGAGGAGAACATAGGGAGAGACAGGGATAGATTCACAAAGTTGAGAAGTCACAAATAATCTACCTGAGGTGACCAAAATACCAAGGTTACTGAAATACCGAACAAAACAAGGATTTGAAACAGACAACAGAACTGGAAGTGGATACTATTTTGCATCTGCTGCTTTACTTATATATTAATTTCAGTATTTGTATTGGATATGTTTCAGAGCTAGCAGTATCTACCTGGCCACCCCCCGATTCCCCCATCCTTACATGACTGTGCTGTTAAGACCTGTTGGCAATCTCTTTCCTAAGTCTATGGTCAGTTCTTTTTCTGATGAATTCTACTACTCTCACTCTTGTTACATGCTCTCACTCTTGTAACAGGACTTCTCAAAACTTTGACAGCCATCTCTCTGTAGTACTCTGGAGATGACCTCAAGGATTTCCCTGGTAGCTGGATACAGGCTATTGTATTTCTTAGATCCATAGGGCTAGTAGTTCACTTAGTATAAGTAAATGCTTTGAGCAGTTTCAAGACTTGAGAGCAGTAGCTTGTTAGAAAGAAAGGGAAAATCAGTTGGGGAATGGAAAGTTAAATATTTCTAATGCAGTTTAATTCAGCTACCTTTTCAGATGGGGCCGGTCCACCTGCAATGGGAGGAGAGGATCTGACAAAGCTAGAGTTCCTCCTTCAATTTCTTTGAGCAATGGCGCATGGCTACGCCGAAATAAATCTATCTATCTATCTATCTATCTATCTATCTATCTATCTATCTATCTATCTATCTATCTATCTATCTATCCTTCAATTTTGGGTGTTACTTCTACCAACACGACATCCTAAAGTCCCATCTCAGCATTCCCAACTGAGACACCTGTGGGGAGGAAAGGTGGGGAGGAGAATAAAAAAGCAGCAGTTCTGCCTCTTCCCAGGAAGCATGCATTGTAATTGGTGGCTGCCAGAAAAGCCAACAATCACAATGCATGTTTCTTAGGCCCTTTTTACACGGGTGGCACCCATGTGTGAACACTCAGAAATCTGGGTGTTCATGCATGGATGAGTCTTGCATAAATCCCATGCTGGGGGTGTACGTGCGTGTGTGCTCCTGCGCACACGCCTGCACACCCATCTCCACCCATCCCCCACGCATGGAGAAACCAGGGGAAACGGCGGTTGCTCTGTGCGTGTAGATGGGTGGAGGTGGCTGTAGATGGGTGTGCGCCGATCTACAACACCCAGGTTTTCCAGCGTGGGTGCCGCCTATGTGAAAAGGCCTATAATGGGTGGGTGGGTAGTAGGTGGAGAGTGTCTTGTCTGAAAATGCCCACAATGTGCACATCCAGGCAGGGGATGATGCTACTACTACTTCGGTAGCAAGACAAACAGGCCACACAGGATTATAGTTAAAAACACTGTTCTAGGTCATCTTGCAGAAGGAATGAGTTAAAATTAACACACATGACCAGGATTAAAGGCTATGTATTTTTTAAAATTTAGAATTATTTCATGAGAACTATATTTAGGGATGGGACTGTCGGCAAAATACCAGTTACCGGTTTTATCGGTATTGGTTTTATCCGATATTGGTTTTATCGGTATCGGTTTTTTAACATTGCCGATTTTTTGGATTTTTAACATTGCAGCCATTTAAAAAATGGCTGCAATGTTAAAGATCCAAAAAATCGGCAATGTTAAAAAACTGGTACACCGATACCGATAGTATCGGTTTTATCGGATTAATCCAATATTGCCAATTATTGGCAGTATCGGATTAATCGGATACCAATAGTCCTATCCCTAATATTTAGTAAATTAAATTGCATTTCCAAAGACATTACAGTTTTATGAGGCCCCATTCATTGCTGGTAAAATAGGATTTTGGTCAGTTTTGGCCATCATTTTCCATAGCTGTTTGTGAGTTAGGCATCTTTCACTAATGCTAAATTCACTTTTTTAACAACAACAAAAAAGAAAAAATGAGGGTAGAATGTGGCAGAGACAGAACAACATCCCGGAAGCTCGAATGCATTTACTTGGATAATAAGATCCTCCAGACTGGATTCTCTTTCTTCTCAATGTAAATGAATCCCTTTGACTGCCTCAGACATATTAATTTTTGTGCAATGATTTCCCCCTTGTTTTATCTGAGGTGCTGTGTTCTGTGCTATTGACATAGACTCGTTTGCAAGACCATCCTCTTGTCCATATGTGCAAGTCACTTAATAAGATGAAGAGCAATGTGTAAAATAACAAGAGTGTTGATGTAAAGTTCTCAAATGGCCAGCCTTGGCATGAATAGTTAATGGATTATGGACACAGATTAGGGTATTGATGAGCAACATACGGCTCCAATAACGCCAATATGGATGGAGTTATTTTGAAGGGCTGTGTCTTCTTTCAAAAAATTGATCATCGTCTTGCTAAGTGAAAAGCATGTTGTTGTCTGATGTTCATAAAAGTCTGGCCTACCATGGATGAGGGTAATGTTTTTTTTTTAAAAAAAGTTTATAAATTTTAAAAGAAGAAAAAGAAATTACTGTGACAGATTTTTTTTTAAAAAAATATTTAAACAAATAACATTGTATTACACTACCACTATAAACACACAAATATTTAGACAAATTACAATTCCAGGATAAGCAAAAGTTGTAAAAAAAAAAAAAAGTGCAAAAAGTGTGGGTGGGTGGGTGGGAGGAAAGAAAGGTCTGTCCTCCTATAAAGCCTATAAAATCAGGATGTTCTAACATTTGAGGCAAATAAAATAAACTGAATATGTTGTGAACTTAAATCTTGGTCTATACCACCATGTAGGACTTTCATATATACCCAGACCAACTCATGCTTAGTCCAAGAGCTTGTGTTGACCAGGGTCAGTTTTCCCATTAGGGCAGTGTTAGAAAATCCAGACAGCCAACTGAAGCAATTGGAATAGCAGAATTTCTAACAGGGCCTGGTAATATTGTTATGATTGACAACACATGTACCCATGAATTATAAGATAATTAGGAGGGAAATCAAAGCTTATGGTTTGGGGCTAATGCTGATCAAGGAATCTCTCTTATACACAATTGTTTGGTTATATATTTAAGATGCAAATGTATGTGTCTGGAGGGGAGAGGATCCGTACAGCATCAAGAACCAGACAATGCTGAAGGCAGATTATGAGAACTGATGGACCAATAGTATGGAAACTCCCACGTTACTCAGAAAATGCAGTTCACTAATGCATTTCCTGCTGCATGTTTTGCCAAGAGATGGGATTTGGTGACAAAATTGCAAGCTGATGCTTCTGAGAGGAATGAAACACCCTGTGCACAATCTTTGCTCTCTTCTTTGCGAGTGGCTGCTGTATGGAATGTGGTTGATGCTAAAAGCAGAGACTCACTATGGTAGCAGGAAAATCCCCCTGCAAGGTGCTTTAAGTCATGGTGCAATGCTGTTTTGCTTGAGCAGAGTATATATCAAGTTGTCTGTGTAGTGTTTCCCTAGGGCAATTTTTCATAGTAGCATGTTCTTCACAGCATCAGTAGAGCTGTTTGAAATTTACACTGGTGGTGCAAATAAGAGTAGAATCTAACCCTTTCTATCAGGGAACCTCTGGCTCATGGGCCAAGTGTGGCAATGGCTAGTTTTTAATTTGGCCCCTTTCCAATACTGGATCTGGCTCATAAGTCCAACCCTACCCTCAGTCACTGAAACTGTCGGGGGAATGGGAGAATTGGTAGAGGTATGCACTCAAGGACATGGAGTGAATCCATGGCATAGATGCATGATCTGGACCCTCCTCCGCCCCCATCCTGAGCTCACCCCTTAAACATCCCTGGCCCACAGAGATTGAACTAACTTTCCATATGGCCCCCAGGAGGAAAAAGGTTTCTCATCCCTGCTTTATAGCTTCAGTAGTTGACTGTTGTGTCAGTATTACTCTGTTTTGGATGAGAAGAGTCTGATAATGAGAGAGAGTTTGCAGGAACATGTGGGGACTTGAAAGGTCTAGACTTGAAAGCCTCTGGAAATTCAAAGTGCTGATCAGCCCTTTTATTTTGTGAAGGTCAGGAGAAAGTGCAAATATACACATAATAGTTGCTTGCCATGTGTGGCAGGTCTAGGCCACAAGATGGTGCCGGCCAGAAGGTAAAACCTAAAATGGCCACTCACAGGAAGTGGATGTTGGTGGGTGGGGCTTGCAATATAAAGCAGAGACAGCCAGGAGAATGAGACAGTCTGTTCCTGACCAGAGAGGAGAACACAGCTCATAAGAGGATGCCCAGAAGTCCTGAAGGAAGGAGACCTGAACATGATGGTGAGCCTGGAGCATGAGACCTGAGGGAGTTGCCGGTGAGCCAGTCAGTGGACTGTTGCCTGACTAGGCTGGGCATTGTGTATGAGCTTTATACTTGTTTGAGACTGGCCAGATGTCTGGTGCCTGGCATGGGACATTTGAGTGAATAAACTATTTATGGACATCACCTTAGAGTAACAATCTTCCTTGAACTTGATCCTGCAAACAACACTTACCCATGGTAAAGTGGGGCCCTGCTACAAAATATAAATGAGGGCACACCTCACTAGTTGTTATACTAGTGTTCCCCAAAGGTGGTAAGATCCTGAAACAGGGAGTGTTGCAAAGACTTGCGCACAGAGGGAGGATTGCATCTGACACCAGGGAGCAGTGAGGTGCAAAGGAGCTCACCCAGGACACTGGCTCGAGCAGGGATGGAGCTTGGAGGTTTGCCCCAACCTCACAGCAGGATGTGGATTCAGAGAGGCAAGATTGCGGCAGGAGGTCTGCACCCTCGACAGCAACCAGCTGTGACTCTGTAGAACTGGATAGAGCCAGAGATGAGGCAATGGAACCAAGCACAGCAGGAGCAATGGAGCTTGGAGGAGGTCTTGACAGAGGCAGACAGCATGGGAGAACAGGTACTGGGGTGTTCCCACTTGGGGAGCCCTGAGGAACTGCTATTACTGTGGGCTATGGGAACATGTATGTAGATGGTGCCCCTATGTAATTGTCACAGCCCAGCCTTGAACCCATGGCCCCTGGGGTGCTGGAGAGCCTGTCCAGTGCCCTGCGCCACCTGGTGGGCCTGTGAGGGTGTTGGATTGTCCCCCTTCTGTTTCCTTTGTGTGCTTGCTCCCTGTGTGTCATGCCCCCTCCCAGCTGTAACCAGTTACCTTAGTCCCGCCTCCCAGCTTCCTGATTGGCCACAGGAAGTATTTAAGCCTTGGTGTGGCCACAGGAAGCTGGTGGAGCAACGTCTCTTACCCCC
>QEPC01008027.1:667021-686716 GCA_003113815.1 Sphenodon punctatus | reverse complement strand
CCCCCCGGTGTCCAGGCCTAGATTCCTCCCTCTTTGTTTCCCTCTCCCCAGTTCCGTCCCCTGGAACCTGGTAATTCTGGCCTTCCTTGTCCCTCCTTGGTTTCCCCCACGGCTCCGTACCTCGGAGCCTGACAGTAATTGAGGGAAGGTACCAGAGGAAGTGGCACACAGGACTATATTTGGCATATGTCCCAGAGACACAGGCCTGGAGATATGGCCCCTCTGGAGTAAATAGAAGAAGGTACTGGACTTGCAATAGCATGGAGTGCCCTGAAAGAAAGAACCAAGTGACTGGGAGAAGGGAGCAGGAATGTAACTTAGCTACTTGTGAAGAAACAAGCTATAGCAAAAGGCCAGTAGAGAGAAGGGTCTGCTGGGCCTGTAATAAGTTGGGGCATCTGCAACAAGAAAGCTCCCAAGACAAAGAAGGGGAAAGAAAGAAAGAAAGTCAGGACAGGGGTAAGAACGAAGATAAAGAAATAGACAGGATTAATACTAGAGGTCCTAGAAAAATGGAAAAAATATAGTGAATAAGAAGGCTGAGGATTCCCCTGACAAATTACATATGGTGGAGAATGTGGGCATTTGGGGGGGCTCTACTGTGAACCCCAGGCTGGTGACAAGGGCTACTTAGACCTTGGTGTGGGACTGGAGAGGGTTGGAACCTGCAAGGCCACCCCGACATAGGCATGTATGAGGCATCAAGCCTCCCAAACAGATATGGGGGTCCGGTTAAGAGAGCTGGACATCTGGATTGAACCCCCCTTGGTGAGAGAAGGGGTGAGACCAATCAGGATGGCTCTGGGCTGGTTATTGTTTTCCATATGGCTCCTCTTCGTGGAGGCTGATCTATGAATGGAAGGTTAGCGAGACCCTAGGTTGCGAGGCATGGGCCTGGTTGTAGGGGAGTCGGGAGACCGGGGACCCCACCTGGCAGGGTGGTAAACCTGCCTGTTTGGGTGAATGGATTGAAGGTAACCCTGAAAGGCTAAGGAATTGGGATAGCTTAGCATAGTCTGGGTAGAGGAGGTTCACAGGCTACTCAAATTGGTAACTGAGTGAATTCCCTAATTATAAGAAGGGTTGTAGGGAACCCTACGTTGGAAAAAGAAATAGCCTAGCAGGGAAGGCCTTTAGCCCACGGAAGGGGAGCTGAAGGAAGCTCGGATGTAAAAGAAGCCCTGATAAAAGAAAGTGACTATGTTAAGTCCCCGAGTCCAAAAGAGTTGAAGAAAACTTAAAGATGGCAAAGGGAGGAGTCCTAAAGCCTGGCAGGGGAGGCCCTCAGGCCAATGGTTTAATATGAGGGACCTAAAGGAATGACTTTCTTAAAAGGGTGTGACCTGGCAGGGGAGGCCCACAGGTTACGATTGTGTTAATCAACAGATTGGTGACCTGGCAGGGGAGTCCCACAGGCTACGATAGTATTAATCACAAGATTGTAATCAGGTGGAGCGCAGCTCCCTGGGAGGGTTATTGGGGAGCCGGGTCACCCCAAAATTAATCCCGGAGATAGTGGGGTGGGATCCCCGCTATTATACCATGCTTCTTTTTTCCTTCACAGATACAGCTTAGCTCTCTCCAGTGACGTGCACCTTTTCCACAAGGGAGGATAGAATGGGATATAGTGCAGGAGGCAGACAGGCTATGGTACTTCAGTAGACTTATGCATGCATATAACAAGTATGAATATATCCATGCATATAGCAAGTATGAATACAGGTGAAGACAAACGTGCACACATTCAGAAAGATATTAGCATATCTTCTCAAATACATGCAGCTGCAGCTACATGCACACCCACTCACGTACATAAAAAGCTAACAAGCATCCTCAGACCCAAAGATGTACATGCTGCACACAGATACACAGAGATACATAACCTCACGTGCACAGAAGCAAGCACGTAAATGCCATATACACTTTCAGATGGCCTGCCGCATGTACACACACATCTGTTGGTAAGCTCTGGGCATTCTATATTGATGAGGTGACCTCTTGCTCTGTACAATGAATCCAGATGTAGCTGGAACAGGGCTTTTAATGAAGGGAACGGTGAATGAATGAAAGAAAGGAAGATTGAAAGCGCCTGGTGCTGTGATACATAATTGATGAGACTGCAAGCAGGGCTTCAGTGGTTAATAAATTATTAAACACTGACTCATTAGGGAAAAATTTCATTATGGGATAATTTAATTAAATGACAGGCAAAAAGAGGGAAGAGCTTTAAGGGAGCAAGAAGGCCTTTTGTTTCTTCCACTGTGACACTGATGCTCTGACGAGTGCAGTGGTGTAGCAAGGCTGTAATGGGCCTGGGCTCATGTCTTAATCATGGGGCCCCCCATGGGCAAAGGGCCCCCTCAGAGCTGGGGGGAGGGAGGACCTCCTGTGGGGCAGGGGAGCAGGGTTTCCCCATGAAAACTCCCAGCAGGCTCTCCAGAGCAGCAGCAATCTTGCCACAAAGGTGGGTGGAGGTGGGTGAAGCATTTATCTCCCCCCCTGCCCACCCCAACAACTTTCTTGGTGGAGTCCTTTGCAAGTGTCCAAAGTACCAGTGGGAAACTTTCAGTCAGCAGGGGTGGAGTGCGTGCTCTGCTCCCTCCCCTGTCCACTCTGAAAATTTCCCAGCAGTGCTCAGACCACCTGCAAGGGGCCCCTCAGGGTTTTGGCACACACCTATCTCCATGCATGGAGCAACTGGCATTGGCGCCGGTTGCTCCGTGTGTGGATGATGGGTGGAGGTGGGTGACGGGTGGAGCGCGGGAGCACGCATGCATGCACTCCCCACCCACCGCCTGCAATGTTCCCACGGGCTCCCATCCACCGCGGGTGGCATTCGCATGGGCGCCCCCTCACCCACCGCACACATGTGCAGTGGGGAGGGAGGGGGGGGCGGGCGCACCCATGTGAAAACGACCTTGGTCTCAGCACTAGTCTACATGTCTGCACAAGTTGCAGGGCAAATCCGGGATGAGGTCTCCAGCATAAACTGGCTGTATGCCTTTTGTGCTTTGAACATCTTGTTAGCAGTAGAAAATCCCATACTTCCCAATATTTAAAGCAGCCAAAGAGGGACAAGCCCTTCCCCCTTGGTAAAAAATCCCAGCCCCATAGCAAATAAACTCCACCCATTCATGCAACGCACACACACACACACACACACACACACAGAGTCTTCCAACGTTTCAAGTGCTCCAATCATCATTTGGCAGGTGTGTGTGCTATAAAAATTAAAATTATAATTATTAATAATAATAATAAATAATAAATAATATTCCCTGCTTCCATGGGGGTTTGTTATACTGTAAAGTGTATTTAGTGTCAAATAGCAAATATTAATTTATTAAGTAACACAAATGAATTCCCTACAGCCTTCATTATCAAATTTGCTACCGTCATGCAAATTTCAAATTCTCATTTGTGAATTCATCATTTTTTTCCCACTTATTCCATTTGCTTTGAATATTCGTTTCAGCTGAAAACTTCCACAAACACTAAAAATTCCGCATTTAAAAAAAAATCTATCTTTGTTTGGGGCTGTGAACTGGTTGTTGTCCAGCTGTTGACTTGTATTTGGAATTTTTCAGGATGAAACAGACAAGGTCAGGTGCACACACTCTGGTTAATATCATGACAGGAACATTCACAATGACAAGCATAGCAGGACCAGAAAATTCTCATTTCCAATCAGATACATTAAGTATCTGTTTTACTTCTGTACAGAAAGATGCATGCAGCTGTCTAGCATTCGCTCAGTCTTGGTTTTTGGGCCCCACGCCACTTCTTGGCCTTTGCAGAACCAGAGTATGTCTCTAGCGGCTGAAAATCAGATTGAAATAGGTTTACTCATTACATTTTTGCAAACCTCAAAATCCAACTATCTCTATTATATAACTCCAAGAGGTACAGAGAAACAGCAGCTGCCACCAGAAAGTGAAGTTTTATTCAAACTGTGTTATATAGCCACAAGGAAAAACCATCCAAGAAGGATAGGCGTGATGCTATAATGCAGTTACTCTGAAAAAGTGTAGTCCAGAGAGAGTGGTTGCTGTGTTGGTCTCAAGTGTAAGAGATGGAGACAAAGTAGTTCTGATAGTATCTTTTATTGGATCAACTGCTGTTGGTGAGAGTATACAACATTTGGGCCACACAGGGCCCTTCCTCAGGCTTGGAAGAAGTCAAAACTAGAGAATGAGCAAATGCAGGACAGGTATAGATACAGGGCATGAAATTTCAGATCGAATTCCAGGAGTCAAAAAAATAAATAAATCAGTTGCCAGACTTTATCTTGATATTAAACTGTTTTTGCCCCACTACCCCCCTGAACTAGTCACCAGCCTCAGTTTTCTGGGTACCAATGACTCCCAGGTGCCTGTAAATTTCATGCCCTGTATAGATATGAAAGCAATCACGTGAGAAGGAGCGGCTAAGAAAGAGATCATTAGCATTTGAAACACTTAAATATAACGAGGGGGAACTAATAAGCAAATGATAAACAAAATAAGTGCAGTCTAGGTATGTAGATAACAGCAAGCACTTGGGAGGTGGCTATAGGAAGAGAGGCCAAACGAGGAAAGGTAATTACTAGCATTTGGGGGGTGTTTGTGCACAGAGATGCACATTTGAGTAACATACACCTTACTTTTGTTTCAAATGACACTTGCAAATAAGAGTAAATACATTCCTGTACAAATATTTTTGGCAGTCTGACCCTGGGAAGTTGCTGGCTTAGTTAATGTATTGTAAGTGGGGAAAATATTTTGCATAACATATTTAGGGAACAAATCCTGAATAGTGTATTTAGTGACAGGAGTCACTGGAGTGATTAAAACTACAGCAGCACTTTAATTAAAACTGGAGTGATTAAAACTACAGCAGGGCCTTTTCACATGGGTGCCCCCCCCATATACACGGGGGGGCGTCCGTAGAAATGCTGCGGGTTGCCGCCGGCGGTAGGGGGGTGCCTGTGGGAACACCGCTGGCGGTGGGTGGGAGTGCGTGCGCACTCCTGCGCTCCACCTATCTCCCACGTACGGAGGAACGGGAATGCCGGTGTCTCCGTGCGTGGAGATGGGTGTGCACCCGTGGGAATGGGTACACACCCACCTCCACCCACCACAGATGCACACCCATCCCCCCACCCACCGCGACCTGTTTGAAAAGGGCATTATAAAGTCCAGCCTTTGGCTATTTTCAAACAAGTTGGCAGTGCAGAGGGGGTAGGTGGGTGCCGTGGTGGGTGGGCAGTGCATGGGTGTGCATTCCCATGGACTCCCATCCACCTCCACCCATCTCCACACACAGAGCATTGGGAATCGGTGCCCGTTGCTCCGTGCGTGGGTGATGGGTAGAGGTAGGTGGTGCGTGGGAGCACGCACATACTCCCACCCACTGTCCGCGGCATTCCCACGGGTGCTCACCCATTCCCCCCTGCACCCACTGCAGCATTCACATGGGCATCCCCCCCCCACACACGTGTGGGCGTCGGTGTGAAAACAGCCTTTGAGTTGATTTCCTACTAGTTTGTTCACGCAAACAGGAAATGGCTAGGATTTCACATTGGAACACAAGTTTTGAAGTTGGCCAGATATTTGGAAAGTCACCTAGAAATGCTGATTAATTTTTCTTTTTATTTATTCAAAGATTAGATGAAGACAAGGGAGAAGCAAGACAAGTTTTTTTGCTTGTCAAGGAAAGGAGAAACCTGACAGCACCTGTCACTTCAAAATTACCTTTAATTGCCCAAAGAAAGAAAACCAGTCCAAAAAGCACTTATGGATGCTAAGGAGAGAGATCAGCCTGTCTGGAACTGACTCTGTCACATTTGGATTCAGTGTGTGATTAGCTGCTAACACAGAACTAAGACTGTAAAAAAAGAAAAAGAAAAAAACAGATTAGTCATATGAACTTCCAATGGGATAGCACGTGTTTGCAGTTGGCATGGGTGTAAGTCTCATTGAAGTGAATAGGACACATGCTTATGCTACCTATTAGTCTGAGCTATCCAGCTGGAGGAATGTGTTGTAAAAAAAGGGCGCTTTGCATTGTGCAACTCTGACTAAACACAACTATTGCAAATTGCTCACTTATTGGGCATCTCAGGACTCCAGAAGATGTCTTTCAAGAAGACGTCTTGGAATAATATGGAAAGAACTGCAATGGCAGAGTGATGGAGGAACCCAGTATCACCCGTGCCGTTCACCATCACGGGTGTCCCCCTGCTCATGGTACCTGGCAAGGTGCTGAGATGACATTCCCCAGCCAAGATGGTGCCGGAGCACCGGACACTTAGATGCCATCCACAAGCACCCAGCACAACTAGCGCTGACACTGCCCCATGTGCTATGGCCACGGTTAATAAGGAGCCATACCTGGGCCAAAGGGGGAGGAGTAGGAAGCTCCTAGAACTTCCTCTGCCCCATATTAAGAGAAGGTAGCCATTCCTTCCTTGGCCTGCCAACTGTGCAGATCTCCTGATCTGGCTTGCTATTGTTCGCGCTTTAAACCCCTGCTCTCTAATCTTGCCCTTGTTCCTGCCTCAGACTCTGCTCCCACACTGTGATCCAGCTCCTGAATTCCCGCTTCAGCCTCTGCTCCTGTGCCCTGCACCAGCTCCTGGATTCCTGCATTGCACTCCTGGCCCTTCCACCCACTCCAGCCCTTGGTCCACAGGACTCTGTCATCACTGGACCCAGTGTTCTTGCCTGCACCTTTGGACTGCCTTCTGGAATTTGACTTGGACTCACAAACTAACCTAAGGTGTGCCATACTAGGTTAGACCAATGGTCCATCGTACCCAGCATCCTGTCTCTGACAATGGCCAATCTCGTCCGCTTGGGAGAAGTACCCAATGGGTCGACCCATTCCCTGTTGTTCACACCCAGCTCTTGACAGTCAGAGGTTACGGCCCACAAACATACTTTGCTAATAGCCATTAATGGACCTACCCTCCAAGAACTTATCCAATGACCTTGACCACATCCTGCCTGAGATCCTCTCTCATTCCTTGGCTCTGGGAACTGTTCCTTCACCTTTTAGTCACTGCATTTGGCTCTGTATTGCTCTGCCTGCTGGAGATAGGAGGCAGCTTTTGGAGTAGCAGCCACAAATTTGGAGGGGAGGAAAGAGTCTCTCACTCTGGGGAAAAATCAGGGTAGGGCGCATTTGTCCTTCTGTCCTTCTCCCACCTCATTCTACCTCTGCTGCTTATGGCAACTCTGTAGGCCCCAAGAACCTTGCCTTCCCTAGTCTAACAGAGTGAGCTGGAATGCCAGTTGCCAAACGTTCAGTGAGATATGAAAGAGCGATAGGGAGAGGACCTTGAAAGTTAATAGTAAAGCTTCTTGCCTGAGCGGCTAATTTTTAAATTAATATTATTAACTATCAAATATTAAATATTGATTGATAATTATTAGTTATTACTTATTACATATTGATTGTTAATTGTTAGTTATTAAATGTTGATTGTTAATAATTAATTATTAATGGTAGATTATTGATTTATTATAGATTTTTACCCTGCCCTTCTCTGCAATGGACTCAGGGCAGGTTACAAACAATAAAACACAATATAAAATACCCAACCAAACTCATTATTCACTCTCCAAAATACAACTGACAACATTTTCAAGAACAATCAAAAGCGTAATACTAATAGATAGAATGTTAAAATAACAATCTTTGTCCCACCCCCCGTTAGGGGTCAAACATAACCCACCCCCACCCCAAACCCCCCTCTCTCACTGAGGGGTCAAAGTACTAGCCAGCGTGTTTACTGAACTAATGTGGAAGCCAAGCCCCTGAACCCCCCACACAATAAGATCAAGCAGCAGTTTTTGCATCAAGTGGCCAGAGCATCTCAAGTCGTTGGTTGTCCCAAAATTCTGCACCTATTGAGACAAAAGCATTGTAGACAACAGCTGGGGTGTTAGAAAATCTCTCTAGGCATCTATACAGGGTTCCTTATGGAGGGGCTCCTTATGGAGTGTCTGAGCGGTTTGAGTATCCTAAACAAAAATGCAGACCGGGACCCCTGCTTCACTCCCCCACTTAGCCAATAGAAGCTGCTAATGCTGGTGGGATATTGCTAATGGTCCCTTTTGCCATCTGCTTCCCACAAGGCCTATGGTCCCACCTCCTAATGTTGTTATTTATTTTAGCACTGAAGCAAAACAACCATCGAATCTCCAGTATGTGAACTGAAAAAGGTAGCCCACGTAATAACGTATATCCATCCATGCTCTAGGTTTCTGCAGTATATCTTCAATTTTATGAGCCACTCCTAATGGGGTACAAGCATGAGGGAGAGGGTTATGCTGTGATCCTTGGTGAGAGGGAGGGGTACAGATGGGGGTGGGGAGGACAAAGATTGGATATTTTAACTGGGTTTTTTAAATTGTTGTTTGATATGTATACCATTTGTGTGTATTGATATGGAGCTTGGTTTTCATATTATTTCTCTGTTATTTACACTGAGTCATTTAGAGAAAAGAGTGGGGTAGAAATCTAATGACAAATAAATACATAAATAGAGAATGGAAAAAGGAAAAAAGGGGAAAAAGTAAAAGTGAAAAATTCCTAATCCTAAGCCACATTCATGCTGTTGCATTCAATGGCAAAGAGGAAGAGGAAAAAATGAGAAGGGTAAATAAATAGGGCTGATGCGGCAGCAGCTTTTACCGCGCCGCGATTCCGTTCCGCTATTTCGGAATTGCCCCCGCCACACCGTGACATTTCTGCGGATATTCTGCTAATTCCGCCGGAATTCTGCAAATCGCGGAATCGCGGAAATCGCGGAAAACCACTATTCCGCGATTTTTTGGCGCTGGCGGAATTGCGGAAATAGCGAAAATGTCATGTTTCCACGATTCCACTAAGTTGCGGAATTAACGGAACCGCGGAATGAAACCGCGGAATTAAAGCCTCTGCCATGCCATTCCACTAACTGCGGAAACACTGTTTCCGTCGGAAATAGCTACCGCTGCGAAATTCCGCTACAGCCCTATAAATAAAGACATCAAAATCTCAATTGTGATGAATTTTGATTTAAGAAAAGCACAATAGTTTTTGATAAGTAGATATGAAATCAATATTTCACTCAGAAACGAAACAGAAAAAAATGTTTTGAAATTTGCCACTAGAAAATTAAATAACCGGAAATGTCATCTACCCAGAATCATTTCATTTTCAACTGAACTCCTACCCAGACATAGAGACCCTCTTCTCCGGGGATGGCTCTTCACACACACAGCCAGCCAGCCACTGGTCTCTGCTGAGCTTGCAATTAATGCCATGGACTGTGATCCACAACTAGGGCTGAAACAAATTTTAATCTGTGGATAATATCTGGTATCTTGGTTAGCTTGGGGGTTATCTGGTAACTAATTGGTTGACAAGGAGTGTGAACCCCCTTGGTTCCCACTTACATTGGGAGGGTGGTGTAGGGAAGGCAGAGCAAGACAGCACTGGTGCTGGAGCCCTTTCCTCAGGCCTGGCTGCATGCGTCTCCCCATCTGATTTGTTCTGGGGCATATGCCTGGGTGGTATTTACTCTGGTAGGGCACAGTGAGCCTAGCCACCGGGAGTCTGGAGACAGACACTCCTGACCCTTTGGCCGGACTGCTCTTCCATCCCGTACCCAATAACTAGCTTATTCCTTCAAAGTACCTGGTTGTCAGGTCTCCAGGATAGAGTAGCCCCCCCCCCCCCAGCAGGTTGTCCAGGTCTCTGGACGATGATTCCCATTGTAGGCAGGGTCCAGTTGTGTTGAAGATAGCCCTTTGGGCAGCACGGGAGAGGAACTTCAGACGCTGCCGCAGAGTACAGCTGAAACCACGCTCCTCTCCTGCTTCTCTCCCTGTGGCTCTCTGTTCCAGCCTTTAACTTCCCTGCTGGCTTGAAGCCCCAACCCCACCCATCCGTGGATTCTTCTCCCCAGCGTTCAGTAGTCGTGGCCTGATGACATGGCCCCGGTCCACCCAAAGTGATCCCTGCTGTTGGTGTGGGCCTTTGCTGCTTCTGGGAAACTTTAACGTGTGTGTAAAAATGCCCAGTGTCTCTAAGGAAATTCAGTTTATCTGGCTGATAATTAAGACACTGAATTGTGTTTTTGTTGCTGTTTTCCAAGGTCCAGCTGTTGTGCAAACTCTTTTGCTGAAGACTGACTTGTCCACACACCAACCAGGTGACAGAGTTGATGGGAGCTTCAAGGAGCCATGAGCCGAGGGTATTGGACAACGTGAAAGGTACCAGGGAAGCCAAGTACGGTGTCACTGTACCTGGGCAGTGTTTAAACTAAAGCCCAGCACGGCGCGCAGGGCGACGTCTGACTTCAGGGTTTCCCTGCCCCAACCCATACATTGGCCGCTGGAGCACACAAGCACCACAGGCGTGCGTCACAGGCAGCACACCCAAGGGCTGTGCGCAGCCGTAGGCACCGACAGGGCACCCGGAGCGGAGGATACCGGACCCCTCCACTTGGACCAGTGTCGAGCAGCCCAGGTAAAGCTGATTTATCACCCACCTTCAAGGAATTGTAGTTCCTGGATGAGTCTTGAAGAAACGGTTGGACCTCTATATAGATAGTGGTCAACCTCATGTTGGGACCAGCCTGATCTCCCCTGCAGGAATCTTAGTGACATTTTTGTGGGTTCTATTATCATATATGACGGTACTATTGCTTGGGTTATGTATTTGTTCTTGAATACTCACTTACTATTGTACAGTAGTCATACTCAGAAAGGTGGGGAAAAAAGAGGGTGCAGGGATTACCCTGCCCCTTATTGGCTTTGTAACATTAACCATTTTGTGATGTCTTCTAAGAGCAAACGGGGTCAACCTCAGGTGGCTATGTCATCTCCTCCACCTAAGCAAAGGAAAATGGACTATTTTTGAAACCCAGGAATTCCCACCTCCAATAGATTTGAAGTATTGGAGGGGGGGACGTTATTGGGTGGGAATATTGACCCTTCTAGTATGAAGACTAAGTCTAGCATGTCTTCAGGGAAGGCACAATGGCTGGTTAAGGTCCAGGAGATGGGGGGGAACCAGAGGAGGGGTTTTCAGAAGTAGCTAGGATTCGGAAGCATGTAGATGGGTAGCCTGAACAGGATGAGGGTGTTGGTATATATCCCCCAGAGGTGGGGAGGGATTTTTTTGGATCTACTGTTCCTCCATATGGTGGTCAAACTCATCCTATTGCTGAACTTATGGCAGATCATGTTTTGATAACCGCCCAGATGATCCAATATGTTCTGATAACCGCCCAGATGATCCAATACTTATTCATACAGTTGAATACCCTATCTCGTCAGGTTGGAGAACTAACCAAAGTATTGGATAGAGGCAATTCTAACAAAGAAAGAGAGGGTTTCCCGCTATTGGGGCCGGTAGATGTAAACACAGGAAAGGCAAATGATATAGGTGCCGTGGGAGATGACCAGTTGATCATTGACTGGCGGGGTGATCATGGTCCTAGATCTTTGTTATCTTTTCAAACGGCAAATAACAAACTAGCCTTCAATGTTAAGCCCAGCCCTCGAGATAATTTACCTTTTTGGAACTCACCACGTGAAGTTGCTGAGCATCTGAGAGTATTAACATGCCTGCCGATCACTAGCAGAGATATACAGGGAATAGATATGGTCGGCATGGATAGATCACAGAGATGTGTGTTATTACATTTCACACACTATAAAGTGGTGATGTCTATCAGGCAGAAAAAAGAGGCATTGATTCGTGGTGGTGTCTATCCCGCCAACGTTTATCTTAAGGCTGGAAGAGTGGATGATGCCCAGGTATTAGGTAATTCATCTTTGTATAAGGCCCCAGGTATTACAGAACCACTGATTAGTGGCCAACAGCCAGTAATTACGGAATCACTGATTAGTGGCCAACAGCCTGGCCTGGTGTATATGCCCCTGACATCAGATCTGGGCACCCAATTAGCACAGGAGGAGGCGATGGAAATCCAGATAGATCATAGGACATTGTCAGAGCCTCAGCAGAATGGAGGGAGTCAGGTAGCTACTGCTAGTCTTGTTCGGATGACGTCAACAGCTGCCTCCAATGTTTTTTTGAATAAGCTATCCTCCTTATATAATCAAATTTCAAAATCTTATAGGAAAGGAAAATGCGAGAGCATTTGTAACAGCAGTCAGAAAGGACAGGTAGAAGGGGAAGGAATAGGTCAGGAAGTATTGTCGGTCTGTGGATCTTTGTGTCAACCCAGGGTAGGCTTTCAGCTATCAGATACCGCAAACCCTCTGACAGAGGTCCATATAACCTCCACTCCCTTGAGAGCAGAGGGGGAGGCACCTGTAGATTTGTGTTCCGCGGAGACTCTCATTGATGGTTCTTGCCATCCGAGTATGCTGGCTCTTGAAAGTTCGGTGGCTCATGAGGAGTACCACTCAAGATGCCCACTTGTATAGTCCACCCAATTATCTCAAGAGGATGATAAATCTGTGCAGTCAGAGGTTGACTGACTGCGGTGCGAGCTGATAGGTGGGGTGGTGAAAATTGCGTCCTGGAATACTGCAGGCTGGGCTGCAAAATATAGAGACCCAGATTTTATATCATATATAGGTCAACATGACATAATCTGCCTGCAGGAAACTTGGAGTACATCTGACCTCATTGATATGGACAGGTTTCACACATGGGTTGCCCTGGCCCACAGGGTAGCAAGGAGAGGTCGACCCAAGGGAGGGTTAATGATGTTGATCTCAAAGAACACTAATATAAGGGGGAGAGCTATTGGATCCACCTAGTCGTAATATCATTGTTCTATGATTAACTATTTTGTACTTCCATACTGCACCTTACTGCTCAGCACTTATAACACGCCAGCCAACCAAGTACAGGCATTCTGGCAATCTCTTAGAGAGGTAATTCTGGAGCTTCAAATTAAATTTGCGGATGATGAATTGGTGATAGTAGGTGATTTAAATGCCAGAATAGGTGCTAACACCTTTGACATTGTCCCAAGCTTGGGTATAGGTTCTGAGGAAAACTCTCTGCGACCGCAATATGGGTAGAGAATCGTGGGGTCATAACATTAGCAAGGCAGGCCATGAATTATACAAATTATCCTTGGAATTGTCATTAAAGATCTTGAACGATCACAGCAATGGGGACAGTAGAGGTAGCTTAACATATGTAGGAACAGCAGGGGGTAGTGTGATTGATTATGCACTACTTTCCCATGGCATGCTTAAGTATTTGTTATCCTTTCAAGTGTGGAACCAGGTCCTGAGTGACCACTTTCCCATGCAGATTATTTTGCAACTGTCTCATTTGATTTTCAAAAAGTCTGGTGAAGATCCCTTAGTGGTTAATATGTGGGCAACCGGGGGAAATAGTGGTTAATATGTGGGTGTGGATGAGTGGCGGGTGAGTGGGGATGCATGTGCAGCTGTGTGCATGCCCCATCCATGCACTGGTGCACCCACAGACTCCCCCACCTGGCGGAGCTGTGTAAAAATATAATGTGAGGAGCCACTCGAAGAACAGAAGGTTGCTGCCTTGTAAATAAGGTTCTTTGAGATGGCTCCGAACATTCTCAAAACACCCACTCTTCCAGCCCCACATGGAATTCTTTTCTTATATTTCTAGAAAGGCTTGGAAGGAGGAGCACCTTTTATACTAGAGGAGCTCGAGACCATCATGTGATCTATTATTTGAATAGGGTGAGTGTGCACAACCCAGTTGTGAGAATGTTAAGAGCCATCTCAAAGAACCTTCTTTACAAGGTAGCAACCTTCTGATCAGCACATGGGGAGGAGCTGTTTGTAAACAAACCGCATTATCTCCCAGCCTGATTGGGTGTCCCAGCTGCTGCTGCTACTGCAGCGCTACAGGGAGGGAGAGGCAGGTGAGGGATGGGGTCTTTGCCCCTGGTTTCCAGAGCTGTTTATCAGCCTCCAGAAACCACGGTTATCCTTTCTATCAATTGTGGCCTGCAGCATCTTCCACTGCTCTTCAGAATGTTCCACCCTCTTACATAATAGCAATGATTTGTACTGTTTCCTAGGGATGTGCAAACAGAATGCAGTTCGGCCGTTTGATCGTTCAGTTCGAAAACTGAGTTTGGGTTCGGTTGTTCGGTTCGGCGGTCTGTGCGGTGGTCTGAGCAGTTGGAGACTAAGGTACAGGCTTTTTTCATGCAACCTGCTGTCAGCATGGTGGCTACACAAAAATTGGCAGCCACAAAGGTGGAAGAAGTCTCTTTGCATGGGGATGAGTGGGGTGGTGGTGGTGGTGAGTGGGGATGCATGTTAGGTGGGCGCGCATGTATCCCCACTCACCATGGGCACGTGCACCGCGTCGTTCACACGGGGTTCCACCACCCATGAACACACAGAAATCTGCGTGTTCATGGCTGGGAGAGGCCGGTGTAAAAAGGGCCACATTCTCACAACTGTCTTACTTATACTATTTTAGGTAGGAATTTAGGATGTAAAGCAATATCTATTCTGTCTTGGAAAATAAATCTGCAAATATGGTTCTGAGATTATTATGGCTGCTATTTCACTAACTCTTCTTAATGAAGTTATTGCTAACAGGAATACTGTCTTTAAACCCNCGCACCCCATAACCAGTTCATTTGCGCCCCCATATAATCAATTCATGCTGCCCCGTGGGCATAAATTAAATGGTTATGGATGGGGGCAGCGTGAATTGATTATATGGGGGTGGGAGCGCTGGTTATGGGGTGGGGGCAGCATGAACTGATTATGGGGGCACAACTGAACTGGTTATATGTCTCTTTTCATGGCATAATGTGCTTAATAGGCTAGCTGCATTTTGGGTGTTTGGTGTGTTTGATAGCAGCACCTCTGGACTGGTCACACCGCATGCGTGCACAAGGCACAGGCGGCACCGGCAGCAAGAAGAAATAGGCCCTTGAGGCCAGACTGGCTAAGCTCACCCCCCTCTCCCAGTAAGGCAGTGGACGCAGTCAGTCTCTCTGTGCCTGCCTCACTGCTCCCTTGGCTGCATCTGCAGTGGAACCACTCCTGGGGAGTGGTGGTAGATGCTCAGCTGGGGAAGGGGGGGAAGCATTGGGAGGCCATGCTTCTCCATGGCTTCTTGGAGGGGTGGAGAATGGGAATCCTTCTTGTCCAGAGGGAGTAAGTTTTATGTAAATTTATACATTTGCATAGTTAGGTGGGGCCTAATTATGCAAATTAGGCCCCACACCAAAACTTTGCACATGGCCTCACAAACCCTGGGGCTGGCCCTAAGTCTCCGAACCAGCACCAAGGGTAGCCCCACGTAGAGTGCGTTATAGTAGTCCAGTCTCGAGGTAATAAAAGCATGGACGATTGTGACCAGTTCTGAGTCTGAGACATACGGCCTAAGCCGACATACCAGATATAGCTAGCGGAATGCCCCCATTCCCACAGCCACTACCTGGACATCCAGGCGGAGCTGTGGATCCAGGAGCACCCCCAGACTACGGACCTGAGATGCCAGGGGAGGACGGACCCCATCAATGATGGGGACATCACTCCCATGGCTTTCCCCACAGCCATCACCTCTATCTTATCAGGATTTAACTTCAGGCGGCTCACCCTCATCCAATCCCCCACAGCTGACAGACACCGGGCAAACACTGAGACTGACAGACCTGGATCAGACGAAACTGAGAGATATAGCTGGGTGTCATCAGTATATTTTATTTATTTATTTATTTATTTATATATATATATAAAAAAAATTTGCTGCCCCCTCCTGCCTCAGGCATCTCGGGGTGGCTCGAAGCATATTAAAAACATTTTAAAACATTAAAATAAATAATAATAATTCAAATAAAAAAACAATATAAAACCCCAACCCACCCACCCCATCTCCCTCGCGAAAGACCTGGCGGAACAGCCAGGTCTTACATTGTCTGCAGAAAGAGGGGAGGCCAGCAGTCAAGCAGATCTCTGATGGGAGGGAGCTCTACAGCCGCGGCGCAGCTACAGAGAACGCCCTCCTCATAGTGGACACCCAGGAAACCCGGGGGACCTCGAGGGGGGCACCCCCAGCTGACCGCAAGGGCTGCTCCAGGACCCGGAGGATGAGGTGGTCCTGCAGATAGGCAGGGCCCAAGCCATTTAGGGCTTTAAAGGTCAGCACCAACCCCTTGAATTGGGCCCGGAAGCCTACCGGCAGTCAGTGGAGAAAGCGAAGCACCGGTGTGATATGCTCGCGTTGGCCCGTCCCCATCAAGAGACGGACTGCCGCATTCTGCACCAGCTGCAACTTCAGAACCAACACCTAGGGTAACCCCATGTAGAGCACGTTGCAGCAATCCAGTCTTGAGGTAATAAAAGCATGGATGACTGTGGCCAGATCCGAGTCTGAGACATACAGCCGCAGTCGACGCACCAGGTGTAACTGACAAAATGCTCCCTTTGCCACAGCCACCACCTGGGCACCCAGGCAGAGCTGTGGATCCAGGAGCACTTCCAGACTCCGGATCTGAGAAACCAGGGGAGGGCAGACCCCATCAGTGATGGGGGCCACCACTCCCTCGGCCCTCCCTACAACCATCACCTCCGTCTTGTCAGGATTAAGCCTCAGGCGGCTCGCCCTCATGCAATCCCCCACAGCGGACAAACACCGGGTAAGCACCAAGACTGCCGGGCCTGAGTCAGAGGAAAAACAGAGTCCGAGGCCGAATACAACAACTGGCATGGTTACCACTCGCTTCAGCTACAAGGCCTGGTGGACCATTGGGGACGCCTCACCGACATCTTCACTGGGCACTCGGGCCGCAGCGCCGCAGCCACTACACGCGCATCCTTACTATCTTCCCGCTGTTCGCCCGCATGTACAGGGGGGACTTTGCAGAAATGCGCATGACCCGCATAGAGGGGATGATGATGCTCCCGTGCATCATAGGGGACCCAGAGTATCCCCTGAAGTGCTGGCTGATGAAGGCATACCCGGTGGCCACCACCCTGGCCCAGCAGCGATACAACACCCACCTCAGCACTGTGTGCACCGTGATCGAGAGGGCATTCGGTGCCCTCAAGCAGCGTTGGCGATGTCTAGCTGGCAGACTGGACTATACGGTGGAGACCTCCTCCCTGGTCATTAGCACCTGCTGTGTCCTGCACAACATCTGCGAGACAGACGGGGCTGCCCTCGAGAACCCCCCCCTCACGCTGCTGCCCGGCCTGGTACCTCTGTACGCTGATGTGCCCAACCCCCGAGAGTACCACTATGCCAAGCGCATTAGGGCAGCGCTGACCCATCACCTCAATCACCTGGCATGTCACTGAGGCCCCCGGAGACCAGAGCTACCCATCAGGGCGTCTGCGACAGTCCTCTATGCACATGTGCTGCTGTAGTCCCGTTCCAGCAAGTAATAAAGCATGCAGAACACGTCAGGTGTGTAAGATATTGTTTATTCCAACACCCACCCCCCCATTCATGCCTCAATACCCGAAGCGGCTAGATGCCCTGTGCCCATTGTCACACCCAACCCCCTCTGTGGTGCCGAGTGCCCCTCCCTCCCCATCCCCTATAGTGCCCTGCCCCTCCCCTGTCCCCTGGTGCTCCTAGGCCGGCTCCTCCCCCTGCCTACCGAGATGGCCGTTGCTGTTAATTTCTAGAGATTCTGCATGCTCAATCAAGGGGTGAATCTCTACAGTGTTTTGGGTCCCCGTTCAGAATTTTAATTTATAAACCCCCTCCAATAGCTGCTCCTCTTTCAAAAGAAATGTGGCCATAAAAGCTGAAATGAATTACCGGTTTGTACCTGTCACATGAGTTCCCTCCAGTGGAATGATACAGTCAGATGGACCTGATTTGTACAGCTTGTTACCCTTAACCTCTCACTCCTGGGCATCCCAATTCACAATCACTCGAGAAGTCCTTTTCCCATCTGGAGAGGTCAGTGTAAGGACTCTAGGGGCTAGGACACGCCGCAGCCCCCTCCCAACTGCAGCAGCCCCCGTGCAACGGCCCCCCGCACTCCCCGTCGCACCGGACCTACCCCCCTCAGCGGCGCGCCTGCTTCAGCTACGAGCCAAGGCCACGCCTCGCAACAGCCCGACACCCCCGCTGCACGCCGAGACGCCCGGGGGCGGGGCCAGCACGCAGGCCACGCCGACCCCTGCCACGCCCCCTCAGGTGCGCCGCTCAGCGCGGCTGCAGCAACGCCCTTGGGGGGGGAACCAGATAAAAGGCTGCACTGGGGATACCTACGCTGCTGGTGATCGGAGCCTGATGTGCCCATGAGACTGGCCCCTTGTGTGCTGCATCCTATCTCGTGTGACCTTCTCTTTCGTGTGTGTGTGTGGCTGCCTTCAGTGTGACCGGTGGGCGAGTGAGCGTGTGTAAGTGTTTGACCTCAGCAGCGTGAATCCGGTGAGTGAGTCTTCCTGTGGGCATGGGGGGGAGCACGGGTGCCTGGGCGCATTCCCTGAGTCTCAGACCTACCCCTCCCGCCTTCCCTTCCTGGGTCCTGTTGCACCCCCGCACCCCACACGTACCTCACCCCTCTGGCCCCCTCCGGGGCCCTGTATGCTTGCGAGCAGGTGGCGGCAATTAAGGTCAGCGATTACCCCCGGGCCCGATGATGATCTAGGCTGGGGACTCACCATATTGGTATCCCTATTCCACCCTGAGGGCTTGCTTTCCCACCAGGGCCTTGCTGCCACCCCTTGCTCTGTTGATTTGTGGTGCGAGTCTTGGTGTGACCCCGTTCCCCGGGGCACTCCTGTCCCCTCCCGGCTTCCCCAAATCCCCACAGAATCACCAGCCTTTACACCATCCCCTTGACGAACCATGGAACAGCTGGCTGCAGACGTGCAGGAACTTACACGCATTGTAAAGTCCCTCGCAATGGAAGTGAAAGACTTAAAAGAACAAAAAGCCGGAGAGGGAGCGGCTGCTCCCCCCCCACCCCCGCAAGTCGAGGTTGTGGTGCCCAGGGAAAACATTGGCCAGCTGCCTCGTGAACCCAAGGGGCCTAAGGTCGCCAAGTATACCGGGGATCGCAAGCAATTTAGGGGGTTTCTGGCCCTCTGCGAGCTGGCTTTTACAATGCAACCCCAAACTTATAATACCGATGCACGCAAGGTTGCCTACATCATTGGATTGTTAGAGGGTCATGCCCTGGCCTGGGCCACACCCTTGCTTATCAGCAAGAGCCCCTTGCTCCAAGACTATCCCCATTTTGTGCAAGAGGTTACGTTTCTCTTTGATTACCCCCATAGAGTTAAAGACGCCGAGACCGCCATCTTGGGTCTCAAACAAGGAAGAGGATCACTCCTGGACTACGTTACCCGCTTCCAACAGATGGCAGTGGACCTTAACTGGCCGGATCATGTCCTCCGTGTGATGTATCGGCGAGGACTCAGTGACGAGCTCAAAGATTACCTCGCCACGATTTCCCTACCCGATACCTGGGGGGCCTTGGTAAATCTGTCCATCCAAATAGATGAACGTCTAGGAGAACGCAGGCGAGAGCGACGCCAAGAACCCTATCGACCCATGGGGCCCCGGGTGCTACCCCACCCCCTGGTCCGGGGTGACGGGGCACGGGAAACCGAAGACGAGCCCATGCAGATCGGGGCCTCCCGAGGCCCCCTGACCCCCGCCGAGCGGGAACATCGTCGCACAGCTCGGCTGTGCTTCTACTGTGGTGAGTCCTCGCACTTTGCTCGGGAATGCCCTGCATTGCCCCCGGCTCGA